>JALIZH010015195.1:0-112579 GCA_030522465.1 Rhipicephalus appendiculatus
AGTATTTCACCTGTACGCTACTACTGTTTCATTCTCTTTCATCACATGTTTGTGGCTCTTCATGCTCGGTGCTCTTCCAAGGATCACCCAAATTAACCAGGGTGTGGCCAGGTATATCAAAATCATCTCTTGGTATGATGTAAATGATTAATGCGTGGACTGGCCGGATGTAGTCATCCAAATTAAAGAAGGTCGAATTAAGAAAGTTTCACTTGCTGCCATGCAGTGCATGTGTTTGTTATGCTAATAGCTTGTGACAAGCACGTCTTTCAGTCTTTATAATCTGGCAAACTGCTTTTAAAACCCATGGTTCCTATTTGAAGCCTTATTTGGCACTCTTTGGCCATATCTGGCCCGTGTACCAATAAAAATTATGTTTCAGCCGAGTAAAATTACTTGACAGGTTTGTGAGTAAATTGTGTCCATTGTCTTGTAGGAACACACCTACATGAATGAAGGAAAGGACCTGCTGAAGCAGCACTTCGCAAGAGCGCCTCTGTCACGCCATGGACAGGCAACACTGAAACTTCGAGACATTGCATTACCATGTTTTTGAGACATCGCATTACCATTACCAGTCCAATGCCACGGACTTGTGCTTTTTGGACTTCTGCTTTCTTTTTTTTTCTATGTTCTGTTTAAATATTTCTTTTGTGAACATAACGAACAGTATTGTAAGTACCCCCCTGTGTAATGCCCACGTGGGCTCTTAGGATGCATGGATGAATGAATGAATGAATGAATGAATGAATGAATGAATGAATGAATGAAATAAATAAATAAATAAATAGAGACCGAGGCTGAGCTCTTTGGAGTCGAGTGACACACGGATCAGTTGAATCATTGCACCGGCCTTTAGAAAGGTTATCTTTTTTTTTTTTTCAGTGCAAATGGTTGTCTTCCAAGCAGCGCAGTTCGCCACGTGCAAGCTCGCTGTTCACTTTTCCCAGCGCATCCTCTAAATTATTGAAAACCGTGTACTTAGATTTACGTTGACGTTAAAGAACCCCAGGTGGCCGACATTTCCGGAGCTCTCCATAACGGCGTTTCTCATAATTATATCGTGGTTTCTGGGACGTTAGACCGAAAGAATTATTATTAAATTATTTCAAACATTGATTGACTTATGGCAACTTATGCTTTTAAGTAAAGCGAAAATTATGTTATTCGAGTTATGTGAAGTTTTTTAAAAATATACGACTTCCGAGACAGAGTAATTTTAATTATTTTAGGTGAGTGACGGAAATTTCGGTAGAAAAGGGGAAATTTCAGCTGTCTGGTAGGAAAATCTTATACTGACGGGTCGGAAGCCCTGCGCGGGGGGAATACGCTAACGAAAGTTACGTGTGATGTTCACATCGTCACACCGTAAAGCGCACTTCGTTTCGATAATACTGACGCCTGTACTCCAACAGGAGTGCTGACGTTATGTCAGACTCACGTTACCCAGTGTAGTCACCAGTAGACGCCAGTGTAGTGGGCGTTCCTGGTAAGCCCACTTCACACACAACTACTGCACTTAACGTCGATCCACCTTGTAACACTTGCCTCAAAGCGAAGAAAGTTCAACGCACGCTTCAGCATTATACGCTTCGCGTAGCCAACATCACGGACTAATACAAGAACGACATTTCAGCCTACCACTGCTGGTGCTGAAAGGGCGCACGTTAGTGGTGGCGTCGTTACGCAACTATGAACAACCAGTTTTCACATTTGCATGTTTTCTAGATAAGTGAATGCGTTCTAAATTTCTACATATGTTTACTGAGTACTACATTCATCTGCCCGGCAACGTTATGCTGGGGAGATGCGGGTCGAAAAAACGTGACTTTTTTTCAGAAATTATCAATTTTTTGTTTTGACCTGTTATGTTAAAATTAGTATCTCTACTGTTCCGAAAATAAAAAGTCGAGACTCAACTGGAAATGCGTTAAAATTGCGCCTAAAGAGCACAAGGTGGCTGTTAAAAGCAGTGGCGTAGCCAGGGGGTGGCACACCGGGCCCGTGACCCCCCCCGAATTTTTTTTTCGCCATGGAATACAGAGCGAAAAATGACCAATTCAAGAAGGTGCCCTCCCCGCAATCAAGAAGGTGTCCCCCTCCCACCGAAAAAACTTTCTGGCTACGCCCCTGGTTAAAAGAGCGAAAGTGCGCGCCGTCTTCTGGCGCCTCGCGACCGATAATGCGCGGGCGATCGCCATTGCGGATCGCATGAGGAGATCAGCCAAGCCTCATTCTTCAAAACGCCACAGTTTCCCGCGCTCCTGCGGCGCAAGAAATAACAAAAAAAAAGCATGCTTTTGCCGCATTTTCAGAGAGCTGCGACTGGCTTTTAAATGACGTGGTACGGATCGTGAACCGCCATTGGCCACAGCGCGCCTTGCGTGTTACGAAGCCTACTTGCAGGGTCCGTGTCTCATCGAGCTCCGCAGCTGAACAACGTTTCTCGCGCGTCTTTACCTTCATCGTGGACGAAGAAAGCCGTAGCAAGCGCAGTCACCGGCCAGTGAAGTATCGCCCGGTGAACAAATTTTGAGGACGCCGGCGCAAATCGAAGCCCTAGAGCAGGGGTCTCAAACTCATCTCAGGCAGCGGGCCGCAGCCGCAGCATTCATTCCCGCGAGGGCCACGTCATGGAAGAAGTTAAGAGTGGGGGGGGGGTTAGTTCGCACACATTGTCAGCAAACGTTACCATTGAAAAGAAAACCTTTCCCATATTTCATATGCGGGTCATTTCTGAACACGATTTGGGGCCACAACATGTCGATACCGATCTCCAAAATGAGTGAAATCTGGACGCCGATGCTGAAATACTGTTTTTGTTTCACGGTTACGCTTAAAAACATGGTGACCACAGTAAGTGCTTCAGGAAAGTAATGCTTTAGATCAGTCATGACTGTTTAGCGCATGTAGATGCCTATTATGAAAAAAAAAAATATGGGACGAACGTAGCCATGTGCGGGCCGGCGGGCCGCAAGCGAGAGGTTGGCGGGCCGCATGCGGGCCGCGTGTTTGAGACCCCTGCCCTAGAGCAATGAAACGAAGGCCCAATGGCAAGTTTCCCGCTATCAGTATACGTATATAGATTGAGCTTAGGAACTTGAATGCATAACCACGTAGCATGTGATCGAAGGAGTAATGTTAGGCATGCATGTTCACAGTGCATATTCTTTAAACTGGTAGCGTCTGTAACAGTTACGCCCGTTCTTTTTGTCCAGCATTATTGTATGATAGCTCGGCGGGTTTTCGCCTTCGTCGTTGTTGTTCCAACAACGGAAAATTACTGAGCTACTAGCCTTTCTTCGCGTGACATTTCAATTTCTTTCCATGACATTCACTGCTGCCGCCCTTGTGGCGGAACTGTGACTTTCATAAGCGGAGCTTGCACGAGTTCCGCATTTAGGCGGTTGCGGCATAATTCGCGAAGAACTCGACGCCGGCGCGTGCACAGACATGCGGGTGTACACAAACAGGGCATCGAAGCTGCACCAATCAAATCCGTGTTTGTATGCGTCGTTTTACAATATCTGACGCTGTCTCCATCGTGCACTTGTTGGCGGTCGGCCGCTTATTGTGATATAGAAATCTGAACTTTTATCGAGGTCCCTCGTCGTTTCGCGTTGTCGCATTTCATTCTTGCCTTCCATTGTTGCATTTCACTGTTTCACGCAAGACCGTCGTTGTTGCCTGCTGGTACAGATGTTGCGCGCTGCTAATCACGCGAATCAAGGTCCGATTCCCGCCATGAAGAAAGAAGTTGAGAGGGAGCATTGCCCACTGCGATGAAAGAAAGATAGAAAGAAAAAAAATAAAGAAAAAAATATCACAGCATATCCACGGAGTGAATGATGATGAGTGGGCGAAGCTCTGGAGGTTCATCGATAAACCGTGAATCTTCCGTGAATTTTCGTTCAGTACATCATCAAAGACGTGACAGACACTGTGTGTATATATACAAGACATTTTATTTATTCGTAAACGGTAGCTAGACGTGGCTTCCGGTCCCCCTTCATTATAACGGCTTTATGGTCGGTGAAGTGGAGGGATAGGGGTTCTTATATGGCTCCGTAGAGGATTCCTAGGGGGAAGAGAGGGGGTGAGCGTAGAGGAGAGAGAGGAGGAGAGGACGCACATCCGCTGTGGGGATGTGGAACGCGGACGCCGCTCCGTAGAGTAGAGGATTCCTAGAGGAGAGAAAGGGGGTGAGCGTAGGAGAGGAGAGAGAGGGGACGCGCACGCCGCTCCGTACAGTAGATGATTCCTAGAGGAGAGAAAGGGGGTGAGCGTTGGAGGGGACGCGGATGCTCTGGAGGGGTGTAGGGACGCCGGCGAGAAGGAGGCACGGACAGTAGAGGATTGCTAGAGGAGAGAAAGGGGGTGAGCGTTGGAGAGGTGGAGGGGTGTAGGACGCGGGAAGGAGGGATGGACTAAGCCCCCGCAAGCACATCCAAGCAAGATCAAGGACTGGAGTCAACCTGGGCGACAGACACCACCTGCCTCGCCATTGCTAAGCTGCCCCTCTATGCTCTCGGCCATGACTCTAGTGACTGTAGTAGTGGTTGACGGCCTTATTCGTACTACAGTGTTCTGCTTGACATAGATGGCCGCACCGCCTGCGGGACGCTCTGCTTCCTCGGTGCACACGATGGGAACTAGAGGTGGTCTGGAACGCGCTTATTCTTCATGCTCATCAGCGTCATCGTCATCATTATCACGAGATACTGCCACCCGGTTACGCCGGACGCAGGACAAGGTTAGACTAAGAGGAGCTTCGCCCCTAAAAAAATTCCCCATCTCCCGCTAAAGGGAACCATGTGTGGATGCGAAGCAGCGGCGAGATAATTAGCTTGAGCGGGAGGAACGTCGCCGCTCTCATTTCACGGCAGCGGTCCAGGCTTTCATCGCGGTGCTGCACAGGAGAGAGAATGAGGCACGCGCGCTCCGTCATTTTCATACCGTGGAACTACCGTGGCGCCCCCCAGCGGAGTATACAGCTGTCACACCACCTGTGGTGCGCGCCGCTCCGTAGAAGACGGGGGGGGGGGCGTAGGAGAGGAGAGAGAGGGGGAGGGGACGTGCACGAGCTGTGGGACGCGGGAACCGCTCCGTAGAGTAGAAGATTCCTAGAAGAGAGAGGGGGAGAGGACGCGCATGCGCTGTGGTGATGTGAGACGCCGGAGCCGCTCCGTAGAGTAGAGGATTCCTAGAGGAGAGAGAACGCGCATGCGCTGTGGGGATGTGGGCGCCGCTCCGTAGAGCAGATGATCCCTAGAGGATAGAAAGGGGGTGAGCGTGGGAGAGAGAGGGGGAGGGGACGCGCATGCGCTGTGGGACGCGGGAAGGAGGGACGGACTAAGCCCCCTCCAAACACATGCAAGCAAGATTAAGGAATGGGGTCAACCTGGGCGACAGACACCACCTGCCTAGCCATTGCTAAGCAGCCTCTGTGCTCTCGGCCATGACTCAAGGAATGGGGTCAACCTGGGCGACAGACACCACCTGCCTAGCCATTGCTAAGCAGCCTCTCTGTGCTCTCGGTCATGACTCTGATGACTGTAGTAGTGGTTGACGGCCTTCATATTACTAGTGTTCTGGTTCGCATAATGGGTGCTTCCCTACTTCATGAAAGTGGCCGGACGCGGGACGGGGGGACGTGGGAGGGACGGACAAAGCCCCGAGCATAAGATGCTTCGCATCTAAAACTTCCCCATCTCCCGCTAAAGGGGACTATGTGTGGATGCGTAGCAGCGGGGAGATGGTTAGATTGAGCGGGAGAAACGTCGCCGCTCTCGTTTCGCGGCCCGGGCGCTCATCGCGGCGCTGCACAGGAGAGAGAATGAGGCGCGCTCCGTCATTTTCATACCGCGGAACTACCATGGTGCTCCCACCGGAGTATGCAGCTGTCGCACCACCTGTCGTGCGCGCCGCTCCGTAGAGGATTCCTAGAGGAGAGAACGGGGGAGAACCGTAGGAGAGGAGAGAGAGAGGGGCCGCGCATGCGCTGTGGGTCGCGGGAACCGCTCCGTAGAGTAGAGGATTCCTAGAGGAGAGAAAGGAGGTGAGCGTAGGAGAGAGGCGGAGAGGACGCGCATGCGCTGTGGGGAGGGCTCCGTAGACTAAAGGATTCCCAGAGTAGAGAAAGGGGGGTGAGCGTAGCAGAGAGTGGAGAGGGCGCGCGTGCTCTGTGAGGATGTCGGACGCGGGCGCCGCTCCGTTGAGTAGAGAGCATTCCTAGAGTAGATAAAGGGGGTGAGCGTAGGAGAGAGGGGGGGAGAGGACGCGCATGCGCTGTGGGGATGTGGGACGCGGGGGGCCGCTCCGTAGAGGATTCCTAGAGGAGAGAAAGGGGGTGAGCGTAGGAAAGGATAGGGGAGGGGACGCGCATGCGCTGTGGGGGGTGTGGGACGCAGGGGGCCGCTCCGTAGAGTAGAGGATTCCTAGAGGAGAGAAAGGGGTGAGCGTAGGAGAGAGGGGGGAGGGGACGCGCATGCGCTGTGGTGGTGTGGGACGCGGAAAGGAGGGACGGACTAAGCCCCCTCCAAACACATGCAAGCAAGATCAAGGAATGGGGCCAACCTGGGCGACAGACACCACCTGCCTAGCAATTGCTAAGCAGCCTCTCTGTGCTCTCGGTCATGACTCTGATGACTGTGGTAGTGGTTGACGGCCTTCATATTACTACAGTGTTCTGGTTCGCATAATGGGTGCTTCCCTACTTCATGAAAGTGGCCGGACGCGGGAGGGACGGACACAGCCCCGAGCATAAGATGCTTCGCATCTAAAAATCAGAGCATATCCACGAAGTCAATGATGATGAGTGGGCGAAGCTGTCGGGGATCATTCGGGTAACCATGAATCTCCCCGTACATTGCCCACTCGATCATGCAAAGACGTGACACGTCGTGACGCGAGCCCTCGCCGCCTCTGGATCGGCTTGCCGGCGCTGCCGTGCCGCTGCAGCTGCGCGAGCCCTCACCGCCTCTGGATCAGCTTGCCGACCCTGCCGTGCCGCTGCAGCTTCGCGAGCCCTCAACTCCGGGTCGGCTTGCCGGTGCTGCAGTGCCGCTGCAGCTTCACGAGCCCGCGAATCTGGATCCGCTTGTCTGCGTCGCCGGCGCTTACTTCTCTCTCGCACAACTGGAGAGCCCGCGCTGCAGCCGCTTTGCGAGCCCTCTGCTCCGCCGCCACCTTGTCTGCGTTGTTCATAGCAGTAGTAGTATAGTAGTAGGTAGTAGTAGTATCGAAGCGCACTGAGTGACGACCGTCGAAAGAGAGAGGAAGTTCGCCGAGAGTGGAGCAAGCGCGCTGGAGAGTGGGGCGTAGAGTGCCTCGATGCGCTCGTTCGCCTCCTCCATAACCTCCTTGGCCTCCTCTCCGTTCAGGGTGGAGACAAGCGCGTCGTCTGCTACAGCGGTCGCCATTACTGATCCCAATCGTCAATGCGCGCACTGCCAGCGCGCGTATTCGCAGCCTTTTGCTCACGAGTAAAGACACTTTGGGCCGGACTTGCCTTCGCAAACGCATAATCATTCACGGATGTTGCTAGTTATAGGTTTGTAGGCACGTATCACAGCAAGTAATCGAATGTTTCGCGCCTAAAGGTGTTGCAGGACGTAATGACCCTCACCGCCGGCGCGGCCGCTGGCTGCGGCTGAGTGGTGCACAGCTGCTTTGGATCACTGAGAGCTGGAGGCATCACTATGTACTTTTATACTTTGCGGGTGTATATGTTCGTTCGTTCGTTTATTTATTTATTTATTTATTTATTTTTACACCGCATACACACAGCATTTCCCAACATGCATCAGCAGTGATAAATTTGCTGACGTGAGAACCCTAAGGTTTAAATTACTCGCTGTTTAGCTAAATCTTAAAGCGAATAGAATTCGCGCGCAGGTTCCGAGGCTGCTGTTTTATGTGACCGATTGCCGGATATATTCGTCCTCGTGTCCTCCTATTGAATGCCTATTTAAAATACGGCTGTATTTCCCATTTCGAGAAAATACCAGCGAAAATGCGGTAAGCATCACAATGTCGTTTAGCAATCGCAGCGGAAACGACTCTACTCTGTGATGCTTCAGTTTTTAGGAGCAAAGCTCCTTGGGCTCTCACGATGTCCGTTGTCACCGTCGGACCGAAACACAGCTGTTACATATACCGTACAAAGAGCGTTCATAGCGCGCATATGATTTAAAAATAGACCGTTTTCTGTCCATCCGTCCATCTGTCCGTCCGTGCGTGCGTCCATCCGTCCGTATACGTCCGTGTATCTATCCGTGCGGCCATCCCTCCGTACGTCCGTGGATCCGTCCGTCCGTCCATCTGTGCGTGCGTTGTCCATATCTGTCCGTCCTTTATACTAGTCGGCGACTTCAACGTAGACAATATGGACCTTAGGACCTAGCTTCGCTCCGTCATCAGCATTCACTTCGTGGATCTGCAGCCATTTTTTTCAGCGCCGCAAATTCCGCGTTGAAATCAATGACCGTGTATGGTACACAAAAAGCGTTCCTTCAGGGAGGTAATTCTGGAAAATTATTCCACCGGATAACCAAATAAATTTTTTTTTCTATTTGTCGTTCTTGTGCCGCAAGAAAACAGAACTCGGAGTGAATAGTTGCAGTTCATTACAGACGCGACAATATTCATAATCACACGTTCATGCATCAAAAAAAAAAAAAAAGAAGAAGAAGAAGAAGGAGATGCCCGCGACAGCGAAAGTACGATTTCCAAGCACACCCCGAAAACAACGCCAAATTTATGAGAACAGTTCTCAACGTTCGAGGCACCAACATGCAGTCAAAACCACACACATACCTTGTAGTGGCGTTGCTAGTAATATACACGCCGTTTTAAAAAAACGCCAGGCCTGCGCAGAACGCGCAGCACAGCCACAGCGAAAGCTGGGAGACAGAACCTTTAGCCTTTTTTACACACTGTTGGGGCAACTACTACAAGCCCACTTGCATGATACCCACTACGCCATAAATCATAATTTTTGTGTAGTGGGGAAGCGTCTACTATGCCATTATTCGTCATTCTCCGGAAAAGCGCGGTGCCCGCTACACTCTTATAACGAATTACGTGCACTTTGTTGATGCTGTGGCTGACGATGATGAAGAATTATGCCTCAGGCTTTTGTAATAGGTTGGAGCATTGAACGACCCACTCGTTACGCCATTCGCGTTGTGTGACGCCTGGTTCTTACTTTACTGCTCTAAAACGCTTTACAACACACGTTAACGCGATTCCTTACCCGATATGAAGCCTGCGTAGGGTCAGTTTGCACCGCAGGTCCAAGCAGCGGCGTAGATCAGTGGTAGAATGCTGGGCTGCCACGCAGAGGACCCGGGTTCGAATCCCATTCTGTCATAGGTGTTTTTTTATATATTTAGTTTTTTTTCTTATTTCGTGCGATATTGGTTACGGACACCGGCGGCGGCGGACAACTACTGCGCAGAAACGACCCTTGTTGTGATCTCATAACAGCTTTCGCTGTAAAATCATCCCAAAAGTACCCCGACGTGCTTGCAATACTGACGCTGCATAGACGAGAGGCACTCGTCGGCTGCCACTTGTCACGCTTTATTATCATTGCCCATAAAAGTATTCTTTTAGGATCCCTTGGGAAAGAAAACATCGTCCATCCATTCCTAGAATGGTTCGTGCACTGTGGCACGCAACATCCAGTCATCTTGCGGGATTCGCGACGAATCAGACGGGCGAAAAGGCGGCAGGCGCCGCGTGCACGCTTAAAAAGAGCTAGTAGCTAGTAATATACACGCCGTTTTAAAAATCATCCCAAAAGTACCCGACGTGCTTGCAATACTACGCTGCATAGACGAGAGGCACTCGTCGGCTGCCACTTGTCACGCTTTATTATCATTGCCCATAAAAGTATTCTTTTAGGATCCCTTGGGAAAGAAAACATCGTCCATCCATTCCTAGAATGGTTCGTGCACTGTGGCACGCAACATCCAGTCATCTTGCGGGACTCGCGACGAATCAGACGGGCGAAAAGGCGGCAGGCGCCGCGTGCACGCCTTAAAAAGAGCGCGGCGTGGGCTAAAACATGGCGGACGCGCGAGGCGAGGCGGCGTCGACCCTTTCAAAGAATGGCCACACTCTAAGCGGGGGCGCACGCATCGAGGCACTCTAGTGGGGCGAGCGCCGCAGAGTCATCTAGTGGGCGCCATGCAAATCAAATGAGAGCACAGCTGCACCTCTAGCTGGAGCGGCAAGCACTAGCGTGGCTACACCGGAGGGAGTGATGTACAAGCCTCGACCTTAAAGGGACCCTGAAACGGTTATTTGCAGCTTTGTCAGCGTTTAGGCCAGAGCATCATCGAACCATTGGCACCACAAATTTAGTGGCACGCCGTGTACCAAGGCGGCTACCGACAATTATATCATACCCTCCTTCTCACCCCTGCCTTGCCTCCTCAACTCATGAGACACGCTGGCATCGCTGGCGATCGCAGAGCTCACGTGAGCACACTCGACGATTTGAGCTTCGCCCAGTGATGACCTCCGAGATTGCACGCCGACAGGTTGCGCGCAATCTCGGAGACCATAGCCCAGTGCGCCCGGCAGCACGCACGCCGTCTGGCAACAGAGACATCGCGGAGTGGTTGATATCCGCTCCGACAGGTGCCGCCGCCCTACCAGACAATTTTAACGCGATAGCGTTAAAGAGCTCGTTTCGCAGACATTCCGGCGTCGGTGTCGGCGTCGTTGGTTGTGAGCGAAAAATCATCATCTTGTCCGTGACCGAAAAATCGAGAAAGATGCAAATAAAATAAATAATTAAAATTTCCGGGTCCGAATGAGGATCGAACCCGGGTCGTCTGCGTGGCAAGCAGGTGTTCTACCACGCAGCCACGCTTTTGCTTGTGATTACATATAAAATAACTTCCTCTGCTTGGAATTGCAGTGAAAATAACTTTCGTGCTTTGCAAACACGCGCGTCCTGTATACAGGCGTCACAATACAACATGTAATATCGCAGTAATATTGCGTGGTACAAGCGTGCATAGCCATCGGGCGTCAGAAGATGTGAGTATCATCACGACATTGTGGTTCAAAGCCGTGTACCCATTACAAAAGGTACACACGTTACTGCGCGTATTCCCTTAAGACCACGTAGTGGGTGAATAGCAACTTCGAAAACATTTCCCGCATTTACCGCGAATGATTGCTCGTGGTTTAAAGCATGCTACGCATTACATAGTGTGCACTAAGGGATTGAAGTACGGACTAGGGACAGGATATCGCTATCGCGTTGAACTCTTAAAGGCGAAGCTTAAGGGTCCCGCAATTTTTTTCGTGCGCGCATACCGCAGCCAATCAGATCCAGCAGCCCCAGTGACGTCGTGCGCAACACTGCATGTCGTACGCGGGAGGTGCGGTTGAAAACGCGTTGGGCTGAGCCGCAGTGATCTGCAGCGATTCGCAGCGTTATAGCGTTGTAATAAATTACACAGAGGGTACGCAGAGAGATTAAATTAGCCTGTAAATGAGCCTTTGGACTTGGTCTACTGGCACAATGTGTTTGTATAAAATCGTCAAAACCGTTTCAGGGTCCTTTTAAGGAGCTTCGCCCCTGAAAGAGAATGTGCTCTGGAACGCGCTTTTTGTTCATCGTCATCGTCATGGCGTATAATGGTTACCTTGCATGTGCTGTGACGTGATGGCAGCGTCATCGTCATCGCACTAGCGTGGCTACACCGCATTCCGTGCTACACCGAGTGACACCGGGGGGAGTGATGGACAACCCTCGACCTTAAGGAGCTTCGCCGCTAAAACGGCGCAAAGAACACGAGACAAACGAAGAATACACGAAGACAGGCGCGTTCGTTTGTGTCTCGTGTTCTTTGCGCCGTTTTTAATCATGAGTCTGCAAGAGTTTCTAGAGTATCAAAACAAGCGGAAACTGCTCCCAACTGAAACCATCGTACAATATATGTACGCGAAGAACGCTGTGCTCGAGAAAGCCCCTCACAAGCTCACCGCGGAGGAACGCATATCGCTCATTCTGAACGGTATCGAACACGACAAGTGGACTACGCCGCTAGCGTCTCAAAACTGCAGTTCCGTACTGGAACTTATTGACCGAGCCACAAACCTCGACTCGCGACGAAAACTAGTAGTCGATCTATGTACCGATCCCAAGTATGTGCCTATGAACAAGACAGATGCGTCACGCCATTTTAACTCTGCCTACACGCAGAAACCTTTACCTGCCAACCGCCTAATGGACGTCGGCCCTCGAGAACGAAGATGATTCAACTGTTCAGTGTTCGGACATATATCAAGGCACTGTCCAAAACCAAAAACGATCGCAACTCTCAAAGCAGAGCAAAGACGGAATAGCAGGCAAGATGCAGCGTTTGACAGATCCGAGGACCGAAATGTCCACTGCTTCTTGCGCACCACGGGAGACGTGCTTGCCATCATGACAGCCCACACAACAGGAGGTACAGAACTCAGGGGCATGTACCGACACTGGATCAAATGTATCCATCGTGGACCCCAAGGCTCTACCTCCCCGCACAGAAAAGGCGGCCTGAAAGGGCCATGAACTCGTAACAGTTCTCGACAAACAGATCAAGCCCGAGTGGACGACTTCGATGTCAATTATTGTGGGTAAACTGGCAACCTAAATTCCCGAAGTACTTGTCCTCCCGTTGCCACCGACAATGGACTTATTATTAGGTTCAGACTGGAGGAGTCTGGCCAATGTTGGTGTAACATTCCACGTTTCAAACGACGTTACGCTCATAAGCCTACCTACTCAGGTCGCAACCCAAAGAGTTGACGATGCAGTAAGCCCACAGCAACCACCACGAAGAGAGGCACTGATTTCTACCTTCAGAACGCAAACCCCAAATCAAGCTAAGAAGAACATCGCCATGTTCATCTCGTCAAAGCCGACGACTCCAGGACCAGACCGGCAGCGCGAGCAGGAAATATCGGCAGCGCACGAAAAGGTGACACTGGACGCACTATCAGAAGACCGCAAAAAACTCCGTGCACTATTAGCAACTAATCATGATGCCTTAGCTACACAAGCGAATCAGCTGGGAACTTGCCCGCTCGATGAACATTCAGTCAATGTAAGGGACTCCATTCCTGTGTCTTCACGTACATACAGATATTCATTTGTGAACCGAGAGTTCATGAGGAAAGAGGTCACTGATTATTAGGAGAGAGGAGTTATCGCACCGAGTCAGAGTGAATGCGCTCCTCCTACTCCTGTAATTGTCCAGCCGAACCATCCCGCTACACCGATGAGAATGGTTCAAGACTACAGAAAACTGAACGCCAAAACTGTGAGTCCTCTCTATTCGACGCCAGTGATGGAAAATGATCTTGATCAGATCATGACAATGAGCTGTACACCCGGATCTCGGTCATCTACACTCGATTCCTTCAACGAAGGACCATCTGTAGTAGAACTCTTAGGCGGTAGCACGTTGAAGATTGCACGCAACGAAAACCGCCATTGCAGAAAGAAGAAGAGAGTGGTTAATATTGAGCAGCTATGCAGACACTTGGTGCGAAACCCCAGATTTCCAGAACAAGGAGAGTCGTTCATCGGTCAACAACTACGACAACGCTCAAAGGACGGATCGGAAAACCAGAAAATTAAGTCCACACAGGAAAACCTAGGCGTACAGAACAGATGCGGCAGTTTGAACAACGAAAGATTCCTGAATGATGAAGCTGAAGTAACTTACGGTACGCGCCAGGTGCCATTAGAGCCTGCCGACTTCTACGCAGTCTGAAGGATTACGAGATCTGAGGACAGATCAAAGTTACGGTGGGGCGTGTGAGCACTCGCGCACGGCAAGGCAGCCGCATCGCGAGAGAGATCATCAAAATGGACGATCAGTAGACGTACGCTTGAAAATAAAGTTTTTTGATCGAGTGTAATCGATCTTTCGAACTCTTGATATTCCGCCAGTAAGTTACGCACTTACTGCTAACAGTAAACACACGTGGTTAATTGTTAGTCAGCACCGTAGTTTATGTCCTTTCTTCTTACTGTCGTCTAACGCTGTTCTTTTTTTTTTTGGCTATTTTCCTCGTAATTATGCCTGAGTGCTTTGTAATGGTTGCACCTTTAAACCACCTACTCGTTGAGCATTTCACATGGTGTGACCCGTTGTGCGATTCTACGCTTCTGCCACGCAATATTATATCTGGCAAGGGAGAGACGCTAGGGGGCGCCGAGCAGCTCAGTACGGCTTGCACAGCTCTCTGTATTTCAATGTGATTTTGCTGTTGAAAGTGCTTCAACCCAGCAAACCAGGATACCAATCGACTCGTGCAGACACAGGGAACACGATGATACCACATTTACGGTATTTTGTGACGCTCAGAGGACACAGCGACCCTGAAAGGCCGGAACCACGAGGCAGCGTCGCTGGCCCAAACGCCAGCTCGGCGCGGCAGCCGCTGCGCCTCGGCATGGCGACGGGGACGCTAGGCGCGTTCGAAGCGACAACGACATCGAGGCATGGTGAGACCGCACCTGCGGAGAACATAGATCTCACGGGACCAGGATCATCAGTGCTGGATGGCAGACACGATGAAATAAGCGGCCGAAGCCGACAAAACAATGAGGAACGCCCGCAGACGGACGACGACTGGCAGACGGTTTTGACGCTAAGGCAAAAGAAGCAGCAAGCGCGAGAGCGCAAGAGAGGAACGGACTCGACGGGCAGCACTAGCCCGACAAAACCACATCAACGACGAAGACGGACACCCGAACTTCCTCCACTTCCCAAAGAGGATTTTAAGATAGTTCTGCGGCCACACCAAGGTCTGCCTTTGAAGACTATCAGCACACCGGCCCTGGCCGAAGCAATCGTCACAGCCTGTAGCAACGAAATCAGAGGTGAGCAATTTTTGCTCCGTATAAAGCAAGGTTCTAATATCGCCATACTGTCGACCCCGAGTCAGGACGTTGCGCAACGGGCCCGACAAATCAGTTCCCTCACAGTCAACGGACGTGCACATGCAGTCAACGTATACGTTGCCACCGGAGAGGACGCTATTCGGGGCGTTATACATGGACTTCCACCTCGAACGCCGGCGGAAACCATCAAGGCAAATCTGCGTATACGAACGCAAGGCGTCGAACTTATCCACGCGAGAATGATCGGCGACACAAAGAGTGCGGCCCTTACTTTCAGTGGCCCATCGCTTCCGAGAGTGGTTTACTACAACGGCGGCGAACTCCTATGTCATCCTTACCGCGCTACCGTGCAGGTGTGCAAAACGTGCCATGCAAAGGGACATCGGACGGACGTCTGTCTCCAGCCAGACTTGAACCTGTGGCCGCACTTGTGGACTCAGAGACCCAGTGGACGGACATCCATGTGAACCTAAGTGTGCTTCGTGCGGGGGTGCCCACATCACCGGGGATCGGAGCTGCCAACGACGCCTTAAGCGACCGAGACCACCTCAAGATAAACAACGCATCGACAAGCCTAAAGATGCAACAAAGTACCCACGCTGGTTCTCTTCTGAAGATGAGGAGTTGGCATTCACCGAAGGCCAGAACAGCCAACAGCGTGGTCAACCGGAAAGGGCAAGACTGCAATCCCCTCGACAAGCAAATGCCTGGTTCAAGTCAGCGGCAACCCGCCAAAGCAGATCCCACTCTCGCCCACGAGGGGACACCCAACAAGTACGGACATCGCCACTTCCAGCTGGGGTACCACCGAAGAAGAGGGCCGCCACTCCTGCAACGCCAGCACTCGAGGTAAGCCGGGCAGCGGCCGCGTCCTCCACGACCAAACCTATCACAGAAAATGAGGAGTACAAGAAAATAATAGCTGAAAACAGACAACTTAGGGCAAGCTTGAACAGCTTGAGGAACGAACTAGAAACGCTTAAACGCCAAATGACAGCGATGACCGCGCAGGGAGGAACACAAAAGACAAACACACACGCACAGCCACCGAACACACAGGCCACACAACATACACAGCCGCAAACCCACCCTACGGCACCGCCACCGCCACCTCCACCCACTACACAACAGCTGGAAGGAAAACTGGATAACATTTGCGCATAAATGCAATTGTTCTTTTCTGAACTTCGAAATCTCAGAAGGTACGTTGATGACTCCCTCAAAGGTGTCAAAAAAACGCGAAAACGGCGAAACAGCTCTAGTCCGGATAGCAGGGATCCGAAGGTTATCGTAACCACAGACACAGAAGGACCCTTTGAGAGCCCGTACTCTGGCTAGACCTACAGCTCGACATCAAGAGAATCTCATAGTTTGGCAGTGGAACTGTCGGTCCCTACACAACAAACATGCTGCACTAACACAATACATCAAGGCGGCGCTCGTCCCGCCTGACCTTATTTGCCTTCAGGAGGTGGGGAAATATAGAATGCCTATCCAGGGCTACCGCTTTTACAGCGATCCTGACTGCCCAGAAGTGGCAACATTGGCCCGCAAAGACCTAGCCATCGCAGTCACCAAAGCATCTGGCGTAGAAATTCACCATCAAATAGTCACAATCTGGCCAGTCAAGAAGGGGCGCCCTAAATGCCTAATAACTAACGTGTATAGCCCCCCTAAAGATCATACGGCCGATTTCTCTACAATTCTCAGTCAAGTATCTGCCTTGCTTTCAACGAAAGATCGCTTAATATTCCTCGAGGACTTCAACGCATGGCACTCTCAATGGGGATATAAACGAGACACGACCAAGGGTTTCAACCTAATAAGTGCGACCCAGTCCCACGAACTCTTGCTGATCACACAGCCAGGCATCCCTACTAGAATGGAAAACAGTGTTGCGCGGGATACCACGCGCGACCTTACGTTTGTGAACAATGAGAGGGATGTAACTTGGTGTAACCTGGAGGAGACACTAGGGAGTGATCACTACCTTTTATGTATTTCTATAAACACTGCCAAGGTTCGACAACCTCTAGGGGTAGCCAGGCTCACAGATTGGCAGAAGTACAGACAACGCCAACAACTTGGTGCCTTCTCGCCACCAGTCACCGCACAAGGTTGGATAACGTTCCTTCGGGAAATCTACGCTGCCACTACTAGGGAAATCCAGACCACACCGAAAACACCGGCAATAGACAGTCATCTTTCTCACCTCTGGGACGCTCGCAGAAGCCTCACCAAGCGCTGGAAACGGCAGCGGCACAATCGAAAACTTAGAAACCGTACAGCCCTGCTGGCAGAAAAGGCTAACACCTATGCGAAAGAGCTGAATACCCACAACTGGCGCAGTTTCTGCGACTCCCTCAGAGGAACGCTAAGTACAAAGAAAAGTTGGGCCATTCTTCGCTGCATGTTAGACCGAACTAGCACACGCTCCGAGACAGCAAACGTCATGCGCCGAATTATCGGGGAATACCACGGCTCGGAGGAGGACCTCATCGAACACATCAAGAACATCTACACCGGGGAGGAACAGGCTACCCCACACGTTGCGAGAGAATATGAAGGACCGGAGAACACGAGCTTGGATGCTCCGATCACATTCCCCGAGCTCTACGCAGCAGCGCAGACTTTCAAGCGGAACACTGCACCCGGACCGGACCAAGTCACGAACGCTATGCTGCGAAACCTCAGTGACGCAGCCCTGAAACAGCTTTTCGACTTTTTCAATGATACAGTCTGGAAAGCTGGTGGGAGAATACCTTCTGAATGGAAGGCGGCCAATATCGTTCTGATACCAAAACCAGGAAAGCCGCGTGAGCTCAGTCATCTGAGACCCATATCGCTCACGTCGTGCATGGGCAAGCTATTCGAGCGCGTAATTCTAACCCGGCTTGAAGCTTACTTAGAAGAAAACAACCGCCTTCCTGACTCCATGTTTGGCTTCCGCAGAGGAATCTCTGCACGGGACGTATTCCTTCTGCTGAAAGACGAGGTTCTCGACCCTCCACCAGGCAGTATGGATAGAATCGTACTAGCACTCGACATCCAAAAGGCCTTCGATAACATCTTCCACACCGCGATACTAGACGGATTACGCGACGTCGGTTGTGGGCAGAGGGTTTTTCACAATGTTCCAATATTTCCTTACCAACCGTACGGCGCAAATAGGACTTGGCTCAGCGCGCTCTGCCCCGTATCGCCTACCGGATAAAGGCACGCCTCAAGGATCCATATTGTCACCAATACTTTTCAACATCGGTCTACGTAACATGGCCCTAGACTTTCAGAAGGACCAAGACCTTGGTTGCGCCATATATGCGGATGATATTACGCGCTGGCCATCCAAAGGATCATACGGCAACCGAGAAGATACACTTCAAAGGGCCATCAACACCATTGAAACTTATATGAGGCGAGCTGGCATGAAGTGCGCTCCAGCCAAATCGGCGTACATCCACATCAAACCCAGACATACCCGCGCAACCAGGGCTCCGGAGCTGTAGCTCACCTTGGATGGAGAGCCCATCAAGCGGGTCTCCCACATGCGCGTACTGGGAATGCACATATCGCGCTCAGTATGAGCTACATCGTGGGAGCGCGTGGCCAAGAGCAATGTAAGGTTGTACAGTGGCGCCGATCGTGAAATAACTTGGAGTTATCAGGGGGGGGCGTTTAGCTGTTTCGTTGAGTGTGCATCGCCTCGCCTTGCTTTCACGCTCGCCCTCGTTTTGCCCTGTCGGCATGTCAGCTTCGAAAATGATAACGGCCGCCGTGGCTTGACACAGAGACTTCGAATTTTTTCTCCAGTAAAGCTAAATAAATGGCAAAACGTCCCTTCAAATAAAAGAGGGCCAGGGTGAAAGTAAGCAATAGGGAGTGATGCGCACTTACAGGAATAGCCACACTCTCTCCCAATAACTCGAAAATATGGCACGATCGCCGCCACTTTACAGCCTTGCAGAGCGCTGGGCCACGCGCTCGCGTAATGTAGCTCATACTGAGCGCGATAGTACAAGAAACAGGCAGCGTAAGCATAGCGCTCTCTAATCTCAGACGCACGGTCCGGAGCGCAACGGGGCTTATTCGGAGAGTTGCCCGTAGCCGAGAGGGCATGACTGAAGCAGACACTATGCAATTAGTACACGCCTTTGTCATCAGTCGCATTACATATGCCCTGCCTTTCCAAACTACGCGGCGCCACGAAATTGAACAAGTAGACCAGCTAATCAGAATCGCCTGTAAAGCGGCACTCGACCTGCCTGAGAACACAAGCACGGCCCGACTGCATGAATTGGGCATGGCAAATACATACGAGGAATATGCAGCGGCCACGCTAATGGCTCAGCGTGAACGACTTAACAGGACTCCTCAGGGCCGTTCGGTCTTGCAAAAATTACACTACCCACTCTCGCCACAGTTCTGCGGTGATGAGACCACGCTACTGCCATCTGAAATCCATGAGAGGATCCACGTGGCCCCGATCCCCCCGTCACATGCACCCAATTCATCACGCGACGCGGAGACGCGCCCGGGCGGCCACCTTACAAAAGCGGCGGGACGACCCTAATACGTACTTTACAGACGCGAGTCCCTACCATCGAAACGCAACTATGGTTCCCTGCTTTCGCTGCCGTTGTGACTAACCAAGGGCGAACAACCACTGCAGTGTCTATTCGCACGAGATCAATTGCAACGGCCGAAGCCGCGGCCATAGCTTTGGCCATACGCGCTTCGGAGGCCAGGGGCGAATCGGCATTTATTCTGACGGACTCACAGGACGCCTGCCGTCTTATCCTTGGCGGGGTCTTACCGCACTGCGTATTACGCATACTGGGGACGGCTCTCACAATGGCATCATGGTGTGACCTGGTGCCCGGCGCATTCAGGAGTTGAGGGGAACGAACGGGCGGACCGTTTGGCTCGAGGCATGACAGGCCGAGTCGCGGACCACACCACCCGGGAGGACACTTCGACACCTGGCGTGCCACGAGAAATCCTCGAATTTCAGAGACTAGGTAGGCGAACTAAAGCTCCCCCTCATCCTAACCTAAACAGGAGACAAGCACGGGACTGGCGTCACCTGCAAACAAACACTTTCCCACATTTACACAGGTTACACAGAATGTACCCTCACAGATACAGCAACAAATGTCCGTGGTGCGAAGCAACACCGACATTGGAGCACATTACATATCAGTGCACACAACGTCCGGAGGCTGCCATCTCGCCTCTGGTGGAACAACACTCCCCTGAATTGGTCGTGGGAGGCGCGACTCGCGGAACTGGAAATGGGAAGCCAACTGGCGACCCTTGACCAGGCCCGGCGAGCCGCTGTAGCCAGTGGGGCCCTGGAAGAGGGGCACCACCCACCATAACCATACAAAGCCTTAGAGTAGAGTAGAGTAGATCCTTGAATCTGTGGCGCACACCCACGCTGGGGGGATTGGCCAAGAACCGGATAGTTTTGTAAAATTATTTACAAAAGTTTAAATTTGGTCTATTTAAAAGAAATAAGAATTGCAACAGGAAGAAATTATTAATGGAGTGTAATAATGAACTGGAAGAAAGCAATGAAGCGATGAATTTAATTTAAATTAACAAAAAAGAAAAGCAGGTGGGAGAAGTTTGGAAAAGTATAAAGTAGGAGCAAAGATTGATTTCAACGCTTAAATCTCTTTGAACCTTTAATGAACTCCTGCAGTGCATCAGCAATGTTCCCGTCACTATGGCCCAGACCCAAAGCCCCAAAAGAAAGGGACATTTTGCGCATTTAAATCTAACCTAAGGAGGCGGAAAATGGCACCTAAAGTATTTTTGCGCAAGCAAGAGTATCTCTTACAAGAAATGAGAAAATGCTCGGTTGTCTCAGGAACTCCGCAAAAAGAACAATGAGGGGAAGCTGCCAGACCAGCTCTGTGTAAATATAAATTTAGCGGTGGAGTCTGACAACGCAGTCTCGTGAATGCGACTTCCATTGCTCGAGTTCGACATACTTTACTATTCCAGGGATAAATTAAGTGCTGGAATTCTGATGTAGGCCGTTATTGCAGGTGCAGAAAATTCATGTAACATCAGTTTTCTTCTTAATCTAGCCCCTATAATAAATTTGGATGCCGACAAAACCTCAATAACAGGCCCATTTAAAGATGACTTCGCTAGAGCATCTGCCATTTCATTCATGAATAGGCCCTTATGCCCTGGAATCCATACCAGCCTGATCAAACTTAATGTGTGGGGGGAACTAATGCTTTGAAAGCAGTCAGAGCAGGCGAGTCCTCATTTATAGTAAGGGAGGAACATACTGATAGTGAATCCGTCAAAATTACTACAGAACTTATTGATGCCGTTTGTGTGGGATATGGCGTGGAGCAGCCGTGGAAGTACTCGATTCCGTCAAGGTGATTAAAAAAAGGCTTTTATTTTACACTGCAGAGGCCATGAAGACCCTGCTGCTAGTCTAGCTACCCCGTTTCTCCTCTCGTGCTTTCCGGTACTTCTTCGTCCTCTAGTGGTGGTCCGCCAGCGCTCGCGATGGAACCAACACCGTTAATTTACGGAGAGCTAGAATTATCGCTAAAAATTCTGCTTCGAAAATGGGCACAAAATCTGGAAGGCGCAAAGAAAACGACCAATCTAGGGTAGGAGAAAAAAATACCAATTCCGCATTTCTCTTCACTTTGTGAAGCATCAGTCGCTATGATCGTTTTTATTGGCATATGTACCAGGTAATCCCTTAATATAGCTTTTAAAAATCGGTCGGGCATTAATTTTGCATTTTTCGGAAAGATATCGTCAAACTGTATTTTAATAGAATTGTTTTTGTTGCTGATGAACGGCACATGATTAATTTTAACGCTTAATTCGTCTAGAAGGCGCTGTATAACGAGAATTTGAGGCGTATGAAATCTCGGCCAGTGATTTCCCAAAAACAAGTCAGGACGGTCAATAAAAATTGTTTTTAAACGTCTTACAGGGGATTCATACAACCTGAGAAATGACTGTGCTGCTAATAATTTAAAACGGGTAGCAAGTGAGGGAAGCCTAGCTTCCAGGTACAAGACCTTGATAGCTACAAACTTAGGAAGCCCCAGGCACAGTCTCAATGCTTGTCTCTCGAGGACTACAAGAGGATGGATCTTGTAAGCAGGCGCCCCGGCGTATAAAATGCACCCAAACTCGAGCACAGGGCGAATATACATGCAGTACACTGAGAGAAGAGTTTTTCTCCGCATACCTACACGACTATTGCTAATTTTGCTTAATAATCCAACCGCTCGTCCACCCTTTGCTGCGATGTATTCAATATGTGGTTTCCAAGACATGGATCGGTCGTAAATCACACCAAGATATTTCACATTCTCTACTTGTGGAATACTCTCAAGATGGTAAGAGAGTGAAATGTAAATAGGGTCTTTCAATGGGAATG
Organism: Rhipicephalus appendiculatus; assembly: GCA_030522465.1. Lineage (NCBI taxonomy): Eukaryota > Metazoa > Arthropoda > Arachnida > Ixodida > Ixodidae > Rhipicephalus > Rhipicephalus appendiculatus. The sequence continues at coordinate 22,353 of JALIZH010015195.1, forward strand.
TTAAAACAGAACATTTTCTGACATTTAAATACAGATGTATACTATCAAGCCAACTTTCTACGGCTGATAGGTATGATTGTAATATTTGGAATAGCTTATGAATATCCTCTGCTGATGAAAAAAATGCAATGTCATCAGCATATACATACGTGTGTACGTCCTGATGTCGTGGAATAGAACTCATCAAAATATTAAATAATACCGGGGAAAGGACTGCCCCTTGAGGAACACCTCTTGTTTGCACGTACGTAGAAGACGAGATGCCACTTTGGGAGCAATAGAACGTTCTGTTGCGTAGGAATTCCGCAATCCATGATTTTATATAGTTCGGAAAGTTAAGGTTGTGTAGCTGATTAATTAACACTATATGCTCAACGCTGTCATATGCTTTGGCAATGTCGAGAGTAACTAAAGCAGCATATTTTCTTTCACGCTTAGCTAATTTAATGCGACTTTCAAGGTCTATATGGGCCTGCCATATAGAACATCCTGATCTGAAGCCAATTTGCGATGGATTTAGAATTTCTCTCTCATTAATGAAATTTGTTATGCGTATGTTTAAGATTCTCTTGATTAATTTTACAAAATTCGAAGTTAGTGCAATGGGCCTAATGTTATCTAATACATACCCCTTACCCGGTGCTCTAAGTAATGGTATTATCTTAGCTATTTTCCACTCTAACGGGAGCCAGGCCATTCTTATTGAATAATTGATTACATCCAATAGGTACTCTTCGGATTCTTTATAGATCATTTTCAGCATGGCCGACGTAACTCCGTCAGGGCCAGGAGCCGCTGATTGAAGGTTCGCTATCACCTTTGATAATTCATCCCCGAAAACATCTGTGAAGTCATCCTCACTTAAAGCAGCTGGCAATGGTGGTGGTGATAGTTGGCAAGAAAAACGATGCTCCAACCCCTTACCAATTGCTTCCAGCGAATCTTTTATTTCTTCGGGAGACAAAATGATAGAATCTGCACTGACGGATTGCGGAATCATTTTCTTTTTACGTAGGTATCTATATAATGCCCTTTTATTGTTGGATTTAGAAAGATATTCGAATGTCCGAATGTCGTAATCTTCTTTCGCCTTGGCAACTGTACGTTTAAAAGCACCTGCGCAGAACTGGTAGTCTTTCCAGTTTTGAGGGCACTGATTGTACAATAGCCTTTTCCAGGCTGCCTTCCTGCGCCTATAATCTCTCGAACAATCATCATTCCACCAAGGAGAATTAGAGTTCTGCCTAACTGACGAGACCACAAATTCAGATTTCTCGCGGGAATTATTCAAAACAGAACATATGCTCTCAGCCTTCAACTTCGTGCTTTTGTCCGATAGAGAAGCCAGTGAAGAAATCAAGGAACTTTTAAACTTCGAGTAATTTATAAATGTACGAGCATTAGAGATTGATGAGGCTACCGGATTTACTATTTCGAAGGTAACCGGCAAATGGTCGCTATTTGTAGCGCAATCAACCACTGCCCAAGGACGAAACATTAAGAATTGGAGCTTGTAAAAGTTAAATCCAGCGCTGAAGAAGTCTGACCACTCACGTATGTTGGACTTCCTTGACATGTAAAATGATTATCTTGGGCCCAATCCCACAAACGGCTGCCACGCGCATCAGTTGTTACCCCCCCCACGTGACATGATGGGCGTTGAAGTCTCCTGCTAATAAAATATTTCCTCCACACGTTGAAATTACAGTGTCCAATGGCCGAGTGTCATGCACGCCTGAAGGAAAGTAAGCATTTGCGACTGAAAAAGCCTTGACCAGACGGGAGATTTATGCTAATAACTAAAATTTCATATTCCGGGGAGAGTAACTTTAACGTCAATTTTGCTTTATGGCAAAGTCTGTTTGAAATCATTGTTACTATTCCACCACCTCTCGTTGGGCGGTCTAGTCTGAACGAACGATAATTCCTAAAGTAAAAATTGGTATCTGGAACAAGCCAAGATTCTTGCAATAAAATTAAATGAGGATTTAACTTATCACACAAGCAATGCAAATCAGTAATTGCAGCAAATATAGAGCGACAATTCCACTGCAAAACTCTCAGGGACGCTATTTTGGCGGAAGAATTGTTGCGGAGACAACTTTCTCCAGAATGCTTTCTTTCAGAACTTTACTGGGCGGAGTCTTTTTTGGTTTAGATTTAGGGGGAAGTAGGGGAAGCGTGGTTCAACGGGGACCGGCTGCGTTTCTGAGCCCGAGCATCCAACTCGACATCAGTAGACACATTTAAGTCTAACACATGTTCTTGAACGACATGCGGCGTATACTCTGGGGAGCCCTGGATGTTATCACCAGTATTCACCACCTCATTACATACTGCACTAGCTTCACTGGCAGTCGGTACGTTAATGGATTCAGGATTACCCGGTGTAGTTGGGATTAGAAGTTTAGCAATTTGGTTGTTGACGACTTGAGCTATACATTCGGAGATGCTAGCTACTAATTGGTTCATTACTCTAGCCATAGCTTTTCCTACCGCTACCTCAACTGCCTGGGCTATATTAGTCTCCGTACATGATTGACGTGCTGTAACACCAGCATAGCCATGCACTCTCTCCTTAACAGTAGCAATGGCTTCCCTCCTAGAACATCTCCTTTTGTCTAGAATTGCCAGCACCTGTATTTCCTCATGTCGAATCGGGCACTCTGCAAAGTCAGCTGCGTGTTGTCCCCCGCACAAGGAACACAGGTCACCTTGGGCTAGAGCTGTGCGCCGCCGCGCCGCGCCGCCGCCGCTGCCCGTTTTTGCTCACGCCGATCGCGCCGCCGCCGAAATTTCCAGAGTGACCACCCCGCCGCCGCCGCTGCGCAATAATTTCGGCGCGCCGCCGGTGGCCTCTCATTTTAACCCAAACGGGGAACCGGGGCATAAAATAATCACTTCACTTGGCAAGGTTTTCTCGATGTGTCAGTGTAATGGACTCTCCATTCAGCCGCCGCTGATTGGAGGAAGCTCGGCCAGCAGCGTGCGCTCTCTTTCCGATTCTTCCTCTTCAGCGTCATTATGACGTCACGAAGTTTTCACAACCCTTGACTCAAATTAGAGGAACGGAATGTGCTTCAACCATAAGGGAAAAAAATAGTCGAGAGCACGCCTGCATCCATAAGTCAACCTCCTCCGAAGACACTACCACTTCGGGCTCGTGTATTAGACCTTTTTCAGACAATCCCAGAACGCCCCGCGGGCGCGCGGAGCACTATGGGAAAAGTGTGTACGCCGAGCGAGCCGGCTGGCCAGCTGTGCCGTCGCTCGCTGCTCTTTGCGCGCTGGGAGCACGAAACAAAATGAATACGTCACCGCTTATTGATTTTTATTAAATCCTAAATACTACACATATCCGAACGCTCCTGCATGTATCTCTACGCATGAAATGATGAAATGTGAAAGGAATAACTGGTCAGCCAGCGTGGGTATTTACGAGTGGATGTATGTCGGATGGAACAGTTAAGCGGCATTCAAGTTATCGCGTGCCGATACATGTAGTCAAAACGTACTATCGTGAGTTATTTGAAGTGAAACACACATATGTATACAGATTATTATTTGATTTAAATTGGCAAGTCACGCGCTGTACGAAGAAGTGAACACATTCTAGATGGGTATAAAATTCCCTTGTTCAGTGCCTTGCTCTAACCATTGGCTGTTTCTTGGTACATGCTTTTTTAAGTTTCACCGCGAAGCATGTTTCCAGGTAGTGTTCATCGAAACCGGTGTCTAATTTCGCGCCGGCGCATTCGAATATTGTTTAACGAGGAAATGTGGTGTCATGCTTACGTGCGCGGGCCAGTCGATAAAAACTTGTGCAAATAAGCTGAGCAGTATATTTTCCAGCTGCAAATTGATCACTGCAAGGAAGCGGTGTATCCTGTGTATTATCGCATCAGTTTGCCAAAAGCTCATTCGCATTGCGAAAAAAGAAAAATACAGACGTCCTCCACCCGTGAATAATGAAGAAACTAGAATTATTGCAGCTATTCCACGTATTCATCAGAAGCCGCACGGCCTCAAAAATGCAGTGAAGCGATATGGGGAGGGGGGTTGTGTTTTCCGTAACAAATACACCTAGTCGCACTTGCTCTTTAGTGCACAAAAGGTCGCAGGGGTCTGCAGTGGGCAAAGAAAAATGCGGCCAGATTCTTCCAGATTGTTTTTTTTTTTCATTTTTTTTTTTTTTTTGTGTAGGAGTTGTTAATCGCATTCCTGTTTCATGTGCCCACGTGTACATCGGCCAGGCGTACTGGTCAATGTATTAGCACGTGCCTCGGAGCGCATCGAAATTCATTGATTGGAGCCGTTTTTTTCATCTCGCCTCGCATTGCCAGTGATGCAAATGGAATACAGTCTTCGAAAGAACAGTAATTTTGTATCGCTATCCGAATCAGACCACGCGAGCAATCTCGGCGACCTATGACATGATAAAGAACGCAGCACTTTGTGTACATCAACCTTCTCTATCGTTGCAAGACAAGGAATTCAACTTCATTAATCGACTGTTGACACGCTCCTTGGTTGTTTCACTTTTTTTTTTTTGTGTGTGTCTGTGTGACACGCGCGATGCACCTCCATATTTACTTGTGTTTTTTCACACGTTCAATAAACTCTCCATGGTGAGTGAGCGCTTGTGGTGGGTATATTGCTTTCATTGCCCTGCTTCCTTCTTTCTGCGGTCTAAGTTTTATTCCAAGCTGTAGTTATGGTGCCAACGAATGTTGCTGGCGCTTGTCGTTGTCTACAGTGAATTGATCTTATTTTGCTAAACGCCGACTATACCATCAAGCGTATGCCCTTTAAATATCAGAGCCCCCCATTTGTACTCGTCGACAGCTCGATGGACGTTGGTTCCAAACGCATGCGCGAATTATAGACTGCTCCTGCACTCCATAGGCAACCGAGTTATATCTTTTTTTAATTTCATTTATGCCGTAAGGCGTATGGTGCCAAAAATAATAAAAGGTGACGCTTCTGAGCCGCTCAGCTGATGCAACAGTGGGGGGCAGATGGAAATCGCAAAGAAGCTGTCGCAGTTGTTCCTGGTTGAATTAGGCTGCAATAAGTTGCTTTGCCAAATACACTCTATCTGAGAAGCGCATTGGCACGGCGCAAGCAGGAAGCTAAAGCGTGAGGCCCGGGCGCTCGTCGCGGCGGCTGCTGCTGCGGCGTACACACTTTTCCCATGAGCGCTTGCGCGCTCGTTGGGGGCGCTCGTGTGCTTGAAAAAGGTCTATTCCCATCATGCTCTTGTTTTTTTTTTTCCTTTTTCATGGTGAGCTCATGTATAATTAAAAGAAAATTCACGAGCGAGTGCCTCACGTTCACAGACGAACCTCCTCCGACGACACTCCCCCCCTCGTGCTCCAAGCTCTGGTGAAAGTTTCCAGCATGCTCCTGTTTCATTTTTGATGGCTGGGGAGTTATTCTCAATGTGTCCCCCTAGTGTACTGTCCATTTCGGCCGCAGCTGATTGGCTGGAGTTCGGTGACCAGTGCGCTCCCTGTTTCCGGATCTTCTTCCGGAACGGCATTTTGATGTCACAAAGCTTTCACAACTCTCGACACTAATGAGAGGGACGAAATGCGCTTCAACGCAACGAACGCATGCAGCGCCCAGACACCCGCTTTCGGGGGGAACATCTCGGAGGCCGTACATATATTCTGATCGTGTAAGCCATCGAATTAGGTTTAATGCGACCGCCCGTCTAACGCACCTGCGAAGGTCGGTACGCATTCCCCGCATGGTTCTCAAACATCTGGGACACATTCATATGCAAGTTCAGACTTGACAAGTTCCTATTTCTGTTAATTTCGTGCACTTTCTTCTTACGCTGGGAATGGGCTGACGGGTTCGGTGCATTGACGTGGTATATATATATATATATATATATATATATATATATATATATATATATATATATATATATATATATATATATATATATATATATGGTGTTTAACTTCCGAAAACCGCTGTATATGATGGAGGGGCACCGTAGTGGAGGGCTTCGGAAATTTTGACCATCTGGTGTTCTTCAACGTGCACTGACATCTCACAGTACACGGGCCTCTGCCATTTCGCCCCCATCGAATTGCGACCGCCGCGGCCGGGATCGAAGCGGCGAACTTCGGGTAAGCAGTCGTCGAGCACCCTAACCGCTACACCCCCGCGGTGGACGCATCGACGTGGTCAAGAGCATACATCACGGCCAACCGCTTTTTCGAGTAACTGAATGCACTCTGCCGAAATGGACTGCGAATATCTTCTTCAGATGGACACATCTAGAACAGCTCCCCGGAAGTTGTATATATATTTCTTTCCTCCAGACGTCTCAAGAGTATTGCCTGACCTCAACGCTGCGGCGTCCTACAGCCTTAAAGGGAGACGATCCAACTCGCTGGATATCATATTAGTGGAGTCTCGGGGCTATACTACATTGTGCATAGATAAATGAAATAGATAATCGAGGGTTTAATGCACTTTTTTCCTTACTTTTTTTACTCGAGTAAGTCGATAAATAAATACAGACGTAAAGGCAATGAAACACTTAAAATAACCGATAGCTGAGCTTGTTGGTAGGTATTCATGTTAAAAAGACACGGCGTGAAAAAATTGAGGGACACTTTGTAGATTCCAAAGTGTGTTCGGCGAAAGCGTGCGGCCATTCCACTGACTATGCCATGTCTTTTTTCTTTTACAGTCTCAGTGGGATAACACACAAAGCGAATGTGTGCGTGTTTTATTTTTTTTATTTTTTACCGCAAATCGCAGCGAGAAGCGAGACTAATCTTCCTCCGTTCGCATGCGTTAGTATTTTTTGGCGCTTTGCGCATCGTGCAAACGCCATCCGCTTTCCAGCGCTTAAATTGACGGACCCTTTGTAAATTCGTAAGTGTATTCCTTGAACGCCTGTGTCTATTGAGACGGCGTCGGTCAGAATGATTGCAAACGCTGGGCACAGCGACACTACGCTAGCAAAGCGCGAGGGCTGTAGAGTCTGACGCGACCGGCGTCCGTTTGTGCATCCCGGCGGCCACCTGGCTCCGTGCCAGAGCTCGGACGGACGGATAGACGGACGGACGGACGGATGGACGGACAAACGGATGCCGGACGGACACCGGACGGACGTGAGCATGAGACATTAAATGCTTTCGCCTTAAAACACAAGGGTCAAGTCAAGAGAGTGGCCAGTTATCTCTCATGTTGACCATCACGCGCAACTGACTGATAGGTATCGCCTCTTGCCCGGGAATGCGCACCAGGCCCGTAGCCAGAGGGGGGGGGGGGGGGGGGGGTCGAAATTCGGATGAAGGGGGTGTTTTACCGAGAATAAATAATGAAAATAGGGGTTTTTGAAGGCCTTCAAGAAGCCCCCCCCCCCCCCCGAAAAAATTCCTGGTTACGGGCCTGATGCGCACATAAGTGTTTTATGTGCGGAGCAATTTAAGGGCCCGGGCTGTCGCATGTAGTCATCGGATGCTGTCATCGTATGCTGTCGTAGCTTGGTGTAACGCAGGAAAAACCACGACTAGTATAGCCATCTGTCGCATATTGAGCGCACGCTCTCCCTCTTGTTCTTCGAGCACATTGATGATGATATTAAGTGCGGAGCAGTTTATGGGCCTGGGTTGTCGTATGCTGCTGTATGCTGTCGTCGCTTGGCATAACGCAGGCAAAGCCAGGTATAAAATAGAAGGAAAGGAATCAAGCAAAAAATAGAAAGAGAAAGAAAGGAAAAAATAGGAAGAATAGAAAGAGCAAGGAAGAGAAAGAAATAAATAAAGAGACAGGAAGAAATCATTAAACATTGAGAAAAAAAAAGGATACAGAGAAAAAGAAAGAAAGAGAAGAGGAAAGAAAGAGAAAACGGAAGAGAAACAAAGGCTGCCCAACTCCGCACTTCCTTCAGGGTTGGCACCACCAGTGCGAAGGTGTGTTAATCTTTTTTTGTCTACTTTCTTTTCCGCCGCTGTACCATTTTTCAGGTGGCGGTGTTTGCGGTGTCTGGACTACTTTCTTGTGTCCGTGTTTGCATACCCTGTCTGTATACGGCCAGTACAGCCTCTGAAAATACAATATCGAGCGCGGTATTCTCCCTTGGCATTTCCCTTTTTCTTTTTTGGCGCTCTTCGTGACGCCAGGACGGTGATTCACGTCACATGTATAGAGCAAATACTTTCGATTGGTCCATATACGAGAAATGTCAGTTGTTTATTGTCTCCTACCCTGCTTTGCCATGCATTCGCTCACCCGTTCTTCCTCACCTCCCGTGATTACCGTGCGCGATTAACTTATTTCGCACTGTTTTGTGAGTTTCCCATTACGCAAGGCGAAATAACAGAGGGCAGCCGACAAGCTCTAAATTCTGATGGGCTAAACGCTTAGTGCTCCCATTGTACACGTGCTTTATGAAGAAATAAGTGTCGAGGAGATATGGAATGGAACGAATGGAAGAGGAACCGGATTATTTGATTCTTCCAACGGACGGACTCTTTACAGTGAAGACGATGCAGCTCTCCAAAAAAAAAAAATAGGCCAACCCGTTTCCACGGTTACTGTATATTTTTTATTGCGATAAGAGTTATATGGAGACTCTGCGCTGATTTTCATTGTCACCGTCATGTTCCGTATAAAGCCCAAATCGGTAACTTTTGTACGCGCATCGCATGCTGTGCCCGCTAGTAAAAGCGCGCGAGCGCTAGCGAGGAACACGGCTGAAGCATTGAAACAAGCTGCCCATCTCCATCGCACGTAGGGCGCATGCAATTACATCACACCGCGTGCGAGGCCTGCCATCGGTTGCTCCTCAACAAGAAAGGAAGCCCTGTCCGTCTTTCGCTGGGCGAAGGAGCATGGAGAGACGTCGGAGTGGGGGGGGGGGGGGGGGGGTTGCGTGGTTTGATATCCGCAGCTGTGAACTTGGACTATAAGGGCGCAGTCGCGAGCGCTGGCGCACGCGTTATCTCGGCAGGCATCAGCAAACGCGTCTCGTATACCCTTACGCGCTATCATCTCACCGCTTCGTGCTGTGACCACTGATACGACAAACTGCGTGAGAACTGCTTCTTTCCCGGGAGCGGCCGTGTTCCCATACACCAGTGTTTTGCAGTTTCGCGAGATCGGATGAAAAAGAGTTAGCTGCTAGCCTTAGTTCGTTATAGCATTACGACATATGTTGCTATCGCATGTACTGCTTCGCCTTTTCGGGGAAACAGATTTTTTTTTCAAAATTCAAGAGACAGACTGATATCCCCACAAACTCTTGAATATACCCCCCCCCCCCCCGCGCCGCGCCGCCGCCGATCCGATGAACCCCGCGCCGTTTACGCGCCGCCGCCGGAGGTGGAAACACCGGCGCGCCGCCGCCGGCGATTTTGGGTCCGGCGCACAGGTCTACCTTGGGCCGTACATTCTCGATCTGAGTGGCCTTCACCACATCTACAACAGCGCTCATCTGATTTGCAGCCACGAGAGCTATGTCCAAACCTCCAGCAGTTCCGGCACTGCAATGGGCGTGACGCTAGCTGATCAACCCTAAAAACTAATGGCCGTGCTTTAATTTCAGAAGAGCATGATGTACCCGCAAAAGTCGCAATCACTGACTCCGTCGGGACTCGCTTATTGTCTACCACTCGATTACACCGGTAGACTGCCACCACACCTGCCACAGAAAGCTTCTCAAGAGTCTCCGTAAGGGCTTAGTTGTGCGTCTACACCGCGTACGATGCCTTTGGTGCAAGCGAGATGTGGTGGAATATGCGCACTCACCGGGATCGATGCAAAAGAAGAGCATTTTAGGAGATCATTTACACATGTCTGGTCTGGCGATCTGCATACAATTCCACCGCGACCAAACTGCCGCACGTCGGTAATGCTCTGGTAGTTCGGGGTCACTGCATGGAGATGTACCTGTATCGCCTTAGGGTTATTAAGCTTAATGAAATGCCCCCCCCAAGGGCACCAGAGCGACGAGAACACTGCTCACGCCACTGCGGAGAAACAAGTCAAGTGGTAAATCATCACTGTTCAGAGAGGCCGTCCACAGGGAACGATCCTGACCAGGAGAATTCCGAGACATCAGTGCAGCCTCAAGTAAAGAACGTAGAGAAAACGACACTGATCCGGCATAGATTGAAAAAGAACACAGCAGATACTAGTCGAAAGGTAAAACTATCCGGTACTCAGCCACCCAACTAAGACCTCGAACACGGGCGGGGTCGAACTCGGGAGCGTAGTTGTTGTTGTTGTTGTTATCCTCTGGACATGGCTCATACCCATTGGAGGGGATTGGCCAATTAGTGGGTGAACCCATCCAATGATATTTGAAGTTTAATATACGAAGACACTATAGGTAGTAGAATGCTTTGACAAATGTCGAGCCAAGTATGAATAAATGTTTCTTCTTCTTCTTCTTCTTCTCTATCTGGCAACGAAACTTCTTGTCCTACTTGACGCCGGTGTAGAGTTTTTTTTGTTCTTTTTTCCCGAAGCTGTTTCAGACGCTGGTGCGGCTGTTTCCCGAAGCATTCTCAAACACGGGTTACACTTCACTACACAATAATTTTTTTTGCATCTGATTTCATGGTCGCTTTTTCGTGCTATATAATGTTTAGCATTGCTTCATTTAATTCACCGCGCGTTCATTTTCTTCTAACTTTATGGTGTGGCCAATCCCCTTCGTGGGTAAGAGTCTCTATTCTAAAGCTACAGCAACAGCAATTAGGAAGAAGTCCGCGTGCTGCTGCCAACATTTCCTCTTATATTAACCGCCGGTTTCATGGCCAATCCCCCCATAGTGGGTAGGCGCCAAGAATTAAGGAACAAGCAAGCAAGCAAGCAGTTCAAACCGTCGCGATTCACGCACGCAGAACCAGGCAGCAGCCTCGACTACCGGTAGCTTTGCAACGCTTGGCAACCGTTCATCCACACTGCCCGTCACTCAGTGCGAGACATGCTGGTCTTACGCAGCACCGTGACTCGGCACCCGCGCGGCAGCACATCCGTACCAGCCATGTCGCCACACTACTGGATGCCACCGACTTCTTTGTCCTGCAGCGGCGCCACGGAAATGCAAGCCCTCTTGGCGCCCTGCTCAGCTGCAGCGCTGATGGCCCAACGTGCGTCACAGCAGCCACCTCGGGGACCTGCTGGCGTACCCTGCGGCGTCGCTAACGCTGAGAGAGCGCACGACGGAGCCGCCGACGTCAACGTCGCTTCGTCCTCGAAGCCCTCGGGTGACCGCTTGCCAATCCAGCCGCCGGCTAAGGAGTCTCGGGGCCGCATCCTGGCCTCGTTGATCACGGCGCTGGTGGCCTTTGGGGGGCTGCTGGTGGTCGTGCTCACTGTCGGCCGCGCATTGCAGCCCAGGGACGTGATAGCCGATGAGCCGAGGGCGACTAATGGTGCGCGGCATCCACTGGTCCTGAAGCCAGCCTTCGGCCCCGGCTACGACGACAGCGTTAATTCCGATGTGCACTACGCCGTCACACCAGGGCCTGTCGTGGCAGTCGCCACTGTCACTGCCAACCATTCGCGCATCAAAACAACCGCTAACCTCGAGGGCCGCTCCGTGCAGCCCCGTCTGCGCAGATCTACGATGAGACCGAGGAAAGGCCATCGAAATCGTCCTGAGCCGTCTTCTGCCACCGCAGCCGTAAGCGCCGCTGAAAATTCGCAGGATTCCGAAACGCCCAGAGACACGGCGCTCGTTTCGCCCGTCTCAGCCTCCCCGAATAGCGTGAACGGGAAACATTGGCGAAACAGATCCCGACGGCATGGAACTGGGAATACCTCCCGAAAGTTTTCGCACGAGCAAGTTACAGAGATTGTCGGCAACTCACGACACGCAGATCTCGCTTCGTACACTGCGACGGAAGCTTCTACTGGTGTCGAGGTAACCGAGTGGTTAGACTAAAATGGAGTATTTCATGGCGTCTAGAATTCCGTTAAATTGCATCGAATATTAAACTTGCTCATTCATTTTGAAGGACCGTAGTTTTATGAATAAAGCACAGCAATTCCATAAACGCTCACAACTAAGTGCATGAAAAAATTTATTAGTGTGAGCTTTAGAAAAGAAATATCAGTTGACTGCACGCGACAAGCCTCAGTGGCAGCGAAAGATTTCGCCCTCTTAAGCTTTCACACTCGCACATTGAATTCAACGTATGTGCTCCTTGCTTCGGCCTCCCGCATATACTATTCGGGCATAGGTGGTCGTTAAATGGCATACAAAAAACTTAAAAGCTGTAATAATCCTTACACTTGGAGTAGCACTGTGTTCTTTCTCCTCGGTGTCTTTGTGGTTGCACCTGTAAGTAACAAAATACCATGACAATGTAAGGGCCAATCACATCAACCAGACAAAAACAGGGAGTCCTCACAAGCAAAACGCCCGGCTTCGCAACTATTCCTAAAACTGAACATTTTTTAGAGCGCAGCTCACAAGGCGTGACCACACGTACGCGTTGCAGCGCGTCGGCGCGTGGATTCGGCGCCGCGCTCTCTCCCTATGAATGGAGAGGGCGAGCGGCTACACGAAGCATGGCAAAAAAAATGTAATGCGCCTCGCGCCCCTCGCGCGCCCGGCTGACGCGAGAGGGCGCGCTGACTGAGGATTCCGGTGGCAGCGGAGACCGCGTGGCAGAAAGCAGAGCGCACGGCATATTAGCGTGCACATTGGTTCGTTCGATGATCTTTATTTTTCTTTTTTGATGTTCGTTCGTTCGATGTTCGTTTTACAGCGAAAGCTGTTATGAGATCACAACAAGGGTCGTTTTTGCGCCGTAGTTGTCCGCTGCCGCCGCCGGTGTCCGTAACCAATATCGCACGAAATAAGAAAAAAACTAAACAAATAAAAGACAACTATGACAGACCCGGAATCGAACCCGGGTCCTCTGCGTGGCAGCCCAGCACTCTACCACTACGCTACGCCGCTGCTTTTTTTTCTTTAATGCATGGAAATAATGTCATCAAGTCTTGTCATGTACTCCAACACAATTCACCGTTTCAGAGATACGCTCACATGCCCACATGCAGAAAACGCACATTTCACATAGTCCAACAAATCTTCAAAAGTCCGGTAAACACACACAAGCGTCCAGAAGTCCAACCCATTCCGGAACAGGGTCAAAAGTCTCAACAACACTACGCACATTGGCTGCTTCTTCTCGAAAGACAGACCTTGTCGAGCGAGGTGGTTCAGCATGTCTGTCGATCATGCGGCTCCTCCATAATGAGTAAAGACCCAACAACATGATTAAATCGTATGGCGCATTATTGTTGACGCTCTTTTTGAATGGTAGGAACCTAACACCGTGAGCTGTAATTGGAAATTGTTTTCTGATGGTTCTCTTAAGAATGTCCCAGAAGTGAAATGCGTCACGGCAATGAATAAAACAATGCTCAATTGTTTCAGGCTCATTGCATAGCCTGCAATTTACAGACCAGGGCACATATATACCTTTTTCATGAAGCCATGTCTTTACAGGTAAAGTGGAAGTGTGCAGCTTAAAGAAAAACGTTTTTGCTGCTGGCGATACACACATTTTACGTACGCGGTGAGACACATCATGACCAGAATGAGATAAATATTGCTGTCGGTAAACAGGTTCGGGGAAAAGGGTACTAACAAGTTCAGCGGCTAGTGTTGTTCTGTCCACACTGTATAGGTATTCTAAAGTGAATCTGGCTTTCAAAAACTGGATAGTGTCGACAATTTCTTTTAAGAAACCCCATAATTGCGATTGTTCAGCAACTCTTGTTGTTACGAATAGAAAAGGGAGATGGTAAGCAAGACGGTTTCGAATAACAGCCAGAAGAAACGGGTGACAGACATCCTTGAGATAAAAAAATCGCATCACCAGCTGTCGTACAAACAAATGCGCAAGGCTAAGCCCACCCTTCTCAAGCGGAAGAAATAGGTTGTCTCTTCGCATTGCTTCCCATGGTGAACTCCAAATAAAGCAGGCAAATATCCTGTGAAATGCCTGAATATGAACGCGAGAGCAGTGCAATACTTGTAGAATGTAGACAAGCTTTGATATAAGAAAAATGTTGCATGCTTTAGCTCTCGAAAAAACGGAGAGGTCGCGACCTTGCCAAGTTAACACCTTTCGACGGATAGCGGTTATAGCGGACGTCCAGTGAGGACCACTATTACGATGGTTATCAAGAGGCACACTTAGATAACGCATCGGAGCGTCATTCCAACGAATATTTGCAAACACCGGGGGAGTTACAGCCCACATGCCCAGCCAGAATCCTCTGCTTTTATCAAAATTTATACTAGCTCCGGAAATTTCACAAAAATGCGTAGTAGTGTTTACTGCTTCTTGAACACTTGGTTTATCCACACAAAACAAGGCAATGTCATCTGCGTAGGCTAGAACTTTAACTTCCTCTCCTTCATATCTATATCCTTTAATACAAGAATTGATGAGTACGCTTAAACAAAGTGGTTCCAAGTATAGTGCAAAAGGTAAAGGTGAAAGCGGACACCCCTGACGTACTGATGAATTCACCTCTATTATACCTGAAAGTGTGCGATTCACAATTAATCTTGTGGTACACTTTTTATAACAAAGCGATATTCCATTGTACAATACATCTCCTAACTGGAGATGTCGGAGCAGTCGAAACAGAAAATCGTGCCGTACCTTATCAAAAGCCTTAGCAAGGTCAATCTGAAGAAGAGCTACCTGATTCATGCTACTATCAATACACTCAAGGACTGATCGTGCTATATGAATATTCGTTTGTATGGAGCGGCCTCGAATTCCACATGTTTGGTGGGCACCTACACATTTAGTTATCACTTTTTGCAACCTGTTCGTGAGGATTTTCGCAAATGTTTTATAATCAACGTTGCATATAGATATAGGCCTATATCCAGTTACTCGCTTCAATACTTCACTGTCGGTACTTTTCGGGATCAAAGTTGTATGGCCCTGATAAAAAGAAGGAGGAAGTTCACCAAGTTTATAGGCCTCTTTAAAAAGTGGCTCAAGAAAAGGAACGAGAAGTTCTTGAAATGCCATATAAAATTCCGCGCTAAGGACCATCTGGGCCTGGAGTTTTGTTTTTCTGCAAAGTTCCAATTGCAAACTTAATTTCCCCCTTAGTTATCGGTCCATCAATGGTGAGCCGATCATCCTCCTGTAAATGTGGCATTAAATTAATGAATCCGTCAGCTTTTCCTTCATAATCATCCAGAAGCTCGGACGCGGAGAACAACCTTTTGTAGTGATCCTCAAATGCGGCTGTTATTCGCTGTGTGTCTGTGCATATGGAGCCATGTGATTCAATCAGCAATATCTGCTTGGACAGCGCGTATCGCTTTTCATCCCCAAGAGCTCTTTTGGTGGGTTCATCTTCAGTGAAACGAATAGCACGTGAACGAATCATTGCCCCTCTGTACGCCTCCGTGTTTGCTTGAAACTGCGTTGCAAACTGACCCTATGCAGGCTTCCATGTCGGTTAAGAAATCGCGTTAACATCTGTTCTAAAGCGTTTTAGAACAATAAAGTAACAACCAGGCGTCACACAATACGAATTGCGTAACGAGTGGGTCGTTCAATGCTCCAACCCATTACAAAATGGCATAATTCTTCATCGTCGTCAACCACAGCATCAACAAAGTGCGCATAATGCGTTACAAGTGTGTAGAGGGTACCGCGCTTTTCCGAAGTATGACGAATAATGATATAGTAGACGCTTCCCCACTATAGACAAAAATTATGATGATTTATGGCGTAGTGGGTACCATGTAAGTGCGCTTGTAGTAGTTGCCCCGAGAAAGAGAGAGAGAACAACTTTATTTAGAACGCCTGCAGAGACGATTAGGCTCCCTCCACGCAGGGAGGACGAGCTTTCATCGCGACGCGGCCTTTACGTCAGCCTCGTGCGTTGTGCTCCTCGAGGTCTTGCTCCCTGGCTACTTCCGCGGGTCCGAGAGGGCCGCCGCCCCCCTTCCTGGGGGGTGCTGCCCCCCTTCTCCTCGGTTTCGCTCGGTCGCTGCCTCTCTAGAGCTGCCGAGACCTGCTGGACGGCCTTGAGTTGTGTGTCTTGATCGTAGATCCTCGTTGCAGCCTCTAGCTGCGGCGGGATCGTCGTCTTCTCACTGGCTTCTCTCGGGTTTACGCTACAGTCCCAAAGGATGTGAGCCGCGGTAGCTCTCTCCTTCGCACACAGTCTACACAGGTCACTCTCGTACACACTCGGACACACGTGCTTAGCTAGCACCGGGGTGAGCAGGGACCCTGTCTGTAATTGTCTATACAACACTGCCTCCTTGCGGGTAAGCCCCGGGTGAGGTGGCGGCACAGTGTCTGTCCAGTCTGTACCATTTCACTATTTCGTTGAAAGTGGTCATCTTGTCCTTGGCACTGTACCGCGACCAACACTCTGAGTCAGCCGTATCTGCAGCCGCGCGGTTGGTTAGTCCTCGCGCGGCCGCGTTGGCCGTCTCGTTGTGGTTCGCGTTCCCGCGTTCCGACACGTCACTGCCCATGTGGGCCGGGAACCACTTGATTAGCACAGCACTTTTGCGTCCGATGTCCCCGACTTTGCGCTGCAGTATGCGCGCGGCCTCGCTACATACCCTACCCTTGGCGTAGTTTTTGACTGCCGTTCTAGAGTCACACAGCACCGTAGTGCAGCCGGGGTTGGAGACGGCCAAGGCGATGGCCACCTCCTCCGCCCGGTGCGCCTCTCGAGTACGCACGCTCGCTGCAGTCTTCGTCGCACCCGTCGATGCTCCGACGACTACCGCCGCGTATGCGCCGCTGCTCCCTTGATACTCCGCCGCGTCCACGTAGACGGCGCCTTCTTCTCTGGCGTGGAGGTCTACGAGAGCCTTGGCCCTCGCCAACCTTCGCTCCTTGTTGTGCTCGGGGTTCATGTTCTTCGGGATCGGGCAGACCCTGAGCTTTCTGTTGATGCTATCAGGTATAGGTACGTTGTTCTGCTGCTTGCCTTCCTTCGGCTCGAGGCCGATGTCCCGCAGTATGTGTCGTCCGGTTCTCGTTTCAGACAGACGCTCGAGTTGCGCCGTTCTCTGTGCCTCGGCTATTTCGTCCAGCGTGTTGTGGACTCCCAGCGTCATCAATTTTTCGGTGCTCGTGCTCCCGAGAAGACCGAGTGCCGCCTTATACGCCTTGCGTATGGTAGCGTCTATCTTGTTACGTTCACTCGGCCTCCAGTTGTGGAAGGCGGCCACGTACGTTATGTGGCTAATTGCGAAGGATTGAACGAGCCTAGTCAGGCTCTCCTCCTTCATCCCCGCTCTTCTGTTGGACACCCTCTTGATGAGCCTCGTTGCCGCAGCCGCCTTGCCCGCGAGCTTGTTCACCGTTTCACCGTTGACTCGGTTTCTCTCGATGAGCAGCCCGAGCACTCGAATTTTCTCGACCTCCGGTATTACTTGTCCTCCCGCCGTCTTAATAGTGAACTTGGGACGTTCGTACTTGACTTCCATATTTTTTCTTTTCCTGCCCGCTCATTTCGGTGGAATCACCAGCAGCTCTGACTTGGCCGGAGAGCAGACGAGTCCAGACCCGTCCAGCTGCTCTTCGATGGCGTTGACCGCTTCTTGCAGCGTTGTCTCAATGTGTCCGTCGCTTCCTCCCGGTACCCATAGCGTAACGTCATCGGCGTAGATGGTGTGTCGGACTCCCGTTACTCTTTCTAGATGGTTGGCCACCCCGATCATCACGACGTTAAAGAGTAACGGGGAGATTACCGAACCCTGCGGGGTTCCGACGCTGCCCAGCTTCTTCTCTTCGAGCTGCAGGTCTCCCGCGCAGATTTCGGTGGTCCGTTCCGTCAGGAAGTCTTTGATGTACTCGTATGTCCTCCTGCCCATGTTTAGCCTGGATACTTGGGCGAGGATAGCCGAATGCCGCACTTTATCGAAGGCGCTCTGCAGGTCCAGCCCCAGTATAGCTCTGTTGTCCTTGGTGCCCGTCATATCGTCGATGATTTCGTTCTTCAGTAAGATCATGGCGTCTTGCGTTCCGAGCTTGTTCCGAAACCCGATGATGGAATTTGGGTAAAGCTTCCGATTCTTCAAGGTAACGCTGGCACCTGTTCATGAGAACGTGCTCGAGGACCTTTCCCACGCACGAAGTGAGTGAGATCGGCCTGAGGTTCTCTATGTTAGGCGGCTTGCCAGGCTTGGGGGTGAGGATTGTCTTGGCTGCTTTCCATTGCTTCGGAAGCCTTCCATCTTGCCAGCACTTGTTGTAGAAGTTCGTGAGCGTTTCGATGGCCTCTTCGTTGAGGTTCTTGAGCGCTCTGTTGGTCACTCGGTCGGGACCCGCGGTGGACCTGCCATTGAGATCCTGCAGTGCAGCTCTGACTTCCCACGTCTCGATCTAGCGTCTCGTTCTCGTTGCCTAGGTAGTACGGGTGGCTTTCCGTAGGGGTGGTCGGTAGGCACTTGGCGTCTAAGCGCCGCTTGACCTCGTCCTCCCCGTGTTCGCAGATTGCCTTGTGTAGGATCCTGGCCAGGTTGTTGTGTTGGTGGCCCTTCGTCTTTGTTTCGTCGAGGAGATGCCGCAGCATGTTCCACGTCTTGCCCTTGTGTAGCTGTCTGTCGGCTTCGTTGCAGGCCTCGTTCCATTGTTGGGTGCATAGCACCTTGCAATGGGCCTCGATCTGCCTGTTGAGCTCGGCGATCTTCTTCCTTAGACTTCGGTTGGTTCGTTGCTTCTGCCACCTCGCCTTTATGGACTGCTTGGCTTCTATCAGGTGGGCCAGCCGACTGTCCATCTTGTCTATCCGTTCGTCCGTCTCCAGCTCTTTGGTGGCTCCTTCCGTCGTCTCAACAATGTTAGCCGCCCATTGCTCGATGTCCGTAATGTCCCGTTGCACCGCGGGTAGTGCCTTTCGAAAGGCGTCCCAGTCCGTAATGCGATGCTTCCTTGTGCCGGTGTTGCCTTGGCCTTCGAGCGGTACGACGACCTCCACGATGTAGTGATCGCTGCCCAGCTCTTGGCCCGTGTTTCTCCATTTCGTTTCTCTCGATCCTCCGTCGGTTTTGAGGAAGGTAAGGTCCGGAGTGGTGTCTCTCGTAACTGATGTGCCGATCCTGGTGGGAAAGGCCGGATCCGTGATTAGGTTCAGTCCTACGTCGGTGGCATCTTGCATCAGCTCTCTTCCCTTGACCGTCGTCCTGTGGTAGCCCCAGTCTTGGCTCGGAGCATTAAAGTCTCCGCACACTAAGAGCGCATTGCTCCGCGCGACTCTGCTCGCCTTGTGGAGTAGTGCCTTGAACTTCTGTTGTCCGTGAGACGGATTGCTATAGACGTTCACCAGGAAAGTGCTCTGCTTCCTCATCTTGCCCGTGATTACTTCCACCGTGCAGTGTTCGATGGCGCTTCTGCCGATCAGTTCGTGTTCCATGAAGGTGATCCCTTTCCTAACAAAGGTGCAGACCCCTCTGCCCTTGCCCTTGGACCTGTCCCTTTCGCTCGGCGGGCTGTCGTGCGACCGGTAGCCTGGGAGTCTTGGTGTCTCTTCGCTGTGTGTTTCTTGAATCATTATTACGTCTGGTTTCCTCGTTAGTTGCTGCAAATGTTGCTGCAGCACCGCTCTCTTGCCGGTAAAGCCGTTGCAGTTTAGTGCCAGACCAAGAGGTCTCTCACTGGCGGTGTGGTTACTGCTGTCCGTGCTGTCCCGTCCATGATTGCTGCAGTTTGGCGGTGATCTGTGCTTCCATACTTTGCATTTGCGCCTGTATGTGTGCCTGCAACTGTGTTTGCATCTGCGCCATCATGTTCTGAATCGTGCTCTGTATGTTCGTTGTCATCTGCTGAACCGTTTGCTCGAGCGCGGTGAGGCGTTCGTTGGTTACCTTGCTGGTCGCCTCAAAATGGTCGAGTCTGTCGCCCTGTTTTTCGATTCTCTCCGCTATCTTTCGTTCTTTGGCGCCCTCTATGGCTCTCCTCTTGGGAGCCTGTCCCGCCGCTTTCGTGGCTCTCGGGTCCACCTCGACCTCTGGTTCATCCTCGGTCATCTCTTCTTGTTTCCTCTCTTGTGCGGGCTTCGGCTGCTGCTGCTGCTGCTGCTGTTGCTGCATCGCAATCAATGCCGTTAGCTTCTCGTTGATTTCCTTGATGGTTGCGTCCTGTTCGGCGATTCTCCGCTTTAGCTTCTCGTTCTCGTCTCTCAGGTATTTCGCCACCCCGTTCTCTTCTTGGATCTTCTTCGCGGCGTTTTGCGCCGGTGGTTGTCTCTTCTCTGTCATATTTGCCTTGACTGCGTCGGCCCAGGTGCCTTTCTCCCTCGACAGCGACGGCCCGCGGTGACTAGCGCTCCTGCCTCTTTTGCTGTTGTCCCTCTTGCGGCTGCTATCGCGCTGCTTTGATTCCCCGCGGGGTCTCTCGGCAGGCGACGCTCGCCACGGCGGAAAGCTTTCCGGTTCCAGTTGTTGCTGCATGGCTTCCATCTTGCGTTCCCATTGCCGTTTCTTGACCACGTACGGCATCTTGTACTTGTTTTTGCATTCCCTCTCGCCCGTTGGATGCTCTCCCCCGCATAGCTTGCACTTAGGCTTGCATTCGCGTTCGTGACCCTCGCTGGGGTTCGCGATTCCGCAGTCGAAGCACACTCTGGTGTTGGTATTCGGGCATACGTCTCTTCTATGGCCCACCTTGCCACATTGCTTGCACACGTCAAAGTGCTTGCGGTAAAGCCCGCACCTGACCAAAATTTACACCATCTTCCCAAAGGGAACCCTGATGGGATGCGAAGCAGCACCGTTGCGCACGGGTGGCGTGACGGGTTGAACAGCGCTAACGCGGGTGCTGCGGTGAGCGCTGGAAGATTCGTTTGAAGCGATGGCTGGCGTATGTCTTGTCGTTTCTTCAGAGTGGACACGGGCGCTGGACCGGAGCTGGCGCGCGTTTCGCATTGACTACCACGGCCTTGTGATCGGTGAAGTGCACGCTGAGAGGTTCCTGCAGACATTCGACGTCGAAGTTGGCAAAGACCAGATCGATGCACGTTCCCCTTATCGTGGTGGGTAGTTTCCGTTCCGCCGACACGCACTTCAGCGAGTGCACGTCACGCATGTAATCGACGAGCCATTCTCCTCCTCCTCCGCTGACGTCAACGTTGAAGTCTCCCGCGACTATAAGAGGCGCGCGTCGACACGCCTCGCCGCAATCAGTCAGCGTCTCCTCGAGACAGCGCTCGAGGCGAGCGCGCGGCAGGCGAGGGAGAGAGTGACGTCCCGCTCCCCCTCGCAGTGCGCGCTGCTGCGGCGTGACCTACTTGGCACCGCTCCAACACCTGCGGCGAGGGGAGCGCGTTGCGGCGCGTTCGTACGCACGCACGGAGGGAGGGACAGCGTTACACAGCCTAGTCAAAGAGATGCTTCGCATCTAATATCGAGCCATACTTGACGTAGTTCGGTACTTTCTGTCCTGCGAAGAGTACTATCACCGTGGTTGTATTGCCGATTCTGTGCGCCTCCACCGCTAGGGGGGTTGTACGGGTTCACGATGTTTTCGGCTATCTCCTCCGGGGTGTCGGTTTACGGCTATGCCTCGGATGACTCCCTTGACCGTGCCGTCCGGCGCCGTTCGGTAGGCGCTGATTTCGTATGTCTTGTCTCCTATGTTAAGGGCTTTGACCTTAGAGTACAGCGTAGCGCGTCTCTCGTCCGGGGTGCTGACCACGATGATGTTTTGTTGCGCGCTCGTGCAGATGGTGTCTGCTTTGGCTTCTTCCCTCGTTACTCGAGCCGCCGTCCTGACGACCGACATGATAATTGAAGCCTCCGTTCTCGCTATGTTGAGACCGCCACGTGGTCTCATGACTACCTTGGTGTCTTCTTTCGGCATATCTATCGGCATCCTCGCCGCTTTCGTTACCGAAGCTGCAACTCTCTTAGCAAAGCTGGCCCTGGTCTTTGGTCTAGACTGGCGAGTAATGGCGGCGGACTCACCGCTTTCCTTGCCGGCCATGATCTGCTTGATGCGCTTGCCGGAGGCCGACCAGCCTTCGGCTTCTTCCGGTGTAATGTCCTCTCCGTGAACTTCGATGCACGTGCGCCCGCCGAAACTGCTGATGCTTAGCGCTGACGCCGTGTCGTCTCCCATCGACGTGGCCACCTCCATTTCGGACGCCATCTTGGTCGTACTCGTCGCCGGGTTAGTGTTTAAAAAAAGTCACGCCATATCCACGAAGTGAATGATGATGAGTGGGCGAAGCTCGATCGTTTTCATCCATGGCAGAAAGAGAATGTGTGGTCTGGAACGCGCTTATACTTCATGGTCATCAGCGTCATCGTCATCGTTATCACGTGTAGTGGGTACATTCCACTATACTGGAACGCGCTTATACTTTATCGTTATCACGTCTAGTGGGTACATTTCACTATACTGGAACGCGCTTATACTTCATCGTTATCACGTGTAGTGGGTACATTCCACTATACTGCGTCATCGTCATCTTTATCACACGGAGTGGGTACATTCCACTATACGTGGCTACCTACCTACCTACCTACCTACCTACCTACTACTACTACTACTACTACTACTACTACTACTACTACTACTACTACTAGAACTACAGAGGAGGGACAGACCCACACCATTAGGAGCTTCGCCCCTAAAAGGACCTAGAAAGGTCCGCTCTTCCAGCTTTCGCTGTGACTGCGCTGGGCGTTCTGCGCAAGCCAGACGGTTTTTTTTAAACGTTCGACGTATCTACCAAACACCGTAAAACTGACAATGCAAATGGGCGACCATGAATGAATAAAACGCGACTGTAACCTGTCCGCAGTCGGCCCTTTCAGAGCGGTACCGCACACTTACACACACACACACACACACACACACACACACACACACACACACACACACACACACACACACACACACACACATATATATATATATATATATATATATGCGAGGAAGAAGTTCAATGGTTCCGGTGGGAAATGAAGTCGAAAAAAGAGGACGACAACCGTACGAAACGCAAATTTTACTAACGTTTCGGCAGGAGGGCCTGCCGAAATATATATATATATATATATATATATATATATATATATATATATATATATATATATATATTGTCATGAACTAGACAGAGAAACAAGAGACAACGCCCTTGCTGCGGGCCGGCTGTTCTTATTCTTCCTCGTTCTCCTCTTTCTCAACGCCCTTGCTGCGGGCCGGCTGTTCTTATTCTTCCTCGTTCTCCTCTTTCTCAACGCCCTTGCTGCGGGCCGGCTGTTCTTATTCTTCCTCGTTCTCCTCTTTCTCGCAGTAGCTTAGCGCGCGCCCGCGCCTCAGTGGCGCTGTCATCCTTACACTCGGCCGCGACTGCGACGAAGTGTGACGAGCTGCCGAAATCGCCTCTGGCGGGCGGCATTGACTGTGCCGCAGTGGTCTGTCTGTCTTGTTTACGCCGCGACATGTCTTGCCGATCTGCCGAACATTCTGGGGGGCGGCACTGGCTGTGTCGGGGTGGTCGCTGAAGGTCTCCGTTGCGTTGTGGTCTAACGTGGCGAGCGGCAGAAGACGACGCTAGCAGCTGGTACTTTTTCTGCAACCTCGAAAGAAGCTTCCGCAATGCCGTGTCATCAGTACCCACTACTTTAGCGGCGCCGCACACAATTGGATGCTGTGTCTGCCGCAAAACTTCCCCTTCTTTGGTCGTCAGAGAGCGACACTTGGATCGAAGTGGCATGTCACTGATGTCTACAGCCTTGCTGGTCCCTCCGGCCTCCATCTGAGAGACGTCGTTGAACGGGATGGGAACGTCCCTTCGAGCGCTTTCCGGTGCGCGTCTCCGATATTCTGGAAGCGTCGACTGCGGAGTCATGGATGTGACAACATCGCTGCGGAAGTCATCAATCAAGCCATCGGCGCACATGGGCTGTATTGGCAGGTCTCTTGCACCAGCAACTTGGCTGTCACTCAGGGCACTTTGACCATCTGCGCAATCGGCCAATGACTGCGCTGAACTTGGCGTGGGTAGCTCTGGGGTGTCTGAGAGCACATTAATCTCGATTGCTGGCACAGGCTCGCCCAGCTTGTGAACTGGTGGCGTGGTGACAAATAGAGGTGTCGGCTTCTCCACGTACCAAGGTGAAGAAAACCTTGGGGCCCGTGTGATCGGCTTCTGTGTCTTAGAGGCAGCCTGGTTCACGAGAAAGGAAGGTCGTGAGGTGGGTCGCGACCAATGAGTTTAAGTTCTCAACCGCGAAGTCTACCTGGTCTTTGTCCGTGTCTGTCGCGGCGCGTTCCGCGATGTTTGCCGTGAAGGAGCTGCAAGAGACAGCTGTACCATCTGGTGGCAGGTTCTCAGGAGCTTGAAATCCGAGGGTAGGGACGTTGGTGGAGGGCGCAGGTACACCGTCGGGACTGTTCTCTTGATCTTGGCCACCGAGCGAGGGCCAGATCGTAAGGGCCCGAGCTGCACCGTCGAGGTGGTGTGGTTCGCAAATGCCATGCGTAGTAGAGACTGCGTTGGTCGGATGGGGGGTCGCAGGAATCAAAAAGTGGGTGAAAGAGGCTCGTCAACTTTGCACACCATTCGGACCAGGATTGTTGTTTGACGCCTTCGTAGCCGTGCCATGCCTTGGCTGCACCGCAAAGGCGGTCGATGGCAAATAAGCCATTTTCGGTCTTCCGGCCAGGCATGGAGGGTCATCTTGGAAGCCATGGAACTCCGGTACTGCCCAAATAGTTGCCGCTGATGGTGCAACGGCAGGCCAGAACTCGGAGTTCAGCGGTGACAAACGGTCGAGACGTTCTGATAGTTGTGTGAGAAAACGGAAGAGCTCCGTTCCACTGTAGGGTGAAATTCCCAGTGAGCCAGGAGTTGCGGTCGCAGCGCTCACGGCGGCGAGGTCCATGGCCAAGGAAGCGTGGACGGCGTCCCTTGGCGGCTCAGATGATGGCAGAGTCTCGGTCATGAGATACTCGCCATGGGAACATGGGGCGACGTCACCAGGCGAGACGAGCCCGTGCACATCGTCGGCGCGAAGGAGCCCGCTGCCGGTCAAGTAATTCCTCGGAAGCACAATGGAGGCTTGGACGCCGTCCACTGGTGGTGGAATGGATACTTGCGGCGGTGGTCGACGTGCGGGTTCCATAACTGAGGAAGCGTGACGGCGTTCCTCGGGAAGACGCGTTGTCTTAAGCTAGCAGTTGGGGTTTGCCAAAGCCTTTCGACGACTGCGCCATTGTCATGAACTAGACAGAGAAACAAGAGACAACGCCCTTGCTGCGGGCCTTGCTTGCTTGCTTGATCCTTTATTGTGGCTCTTGTAAAAGAATGACACGCACACAGCGTTGCAACTGTAGTCAAACTGATGGTTTATTGAGCGTGCCGTTCAGACCCCAGCTTAATGTTGCCAGGCCATCTGGGTGACGGCCCCCTACCGGTACATCTTCCTTTCTCTGGAGAAGGGAATGGTTTCGTAGTCCTGCAGGTAGGCTGGAGGCCTTCGCACTCGAGTAGAGCGTCGTAAAGGCGGGGTCGTTGGATGAGGGCTTGGCGACGCTGCAGATGTAAGGGTGGGCTCATCGACAGGTAGCTGCTGGGATGTCGCTGCAGGTTGGAGGCCCTCTTGTATTTTTCTGGCATTCTTGAGCTTGGGGCAACCTCCGGGGTAGCTTCATTTGGCGCGAAGTCATCTTCCAGAACAGCCTCCGGCTCGAAGGGCTCGTCCGTTTTTAGAAGATGTTGCCGATTTCTTCTAAACTGTTGGCCCTCTTGCGTGCAAACCATGTAGGACCTTGGAGCCACCAAGCACTGCACTTTAGCTTTGGGACCCCAACACCCGTCTTGGCGTATCCTCACGATATCTCCTTCATGTAGCATCGGGAGGGGTCGACCCTGTGTTAAATTCTGAGAGGGCTTGTGTACTGGACTTGCGCTAGGCGCTGCAAAGTCTGGCAGCCTTCCACGAAGCCGTCTTCCCATCAGTAACTCGCTGGGTGTCCGCCCATCCTCTAGCGGGGATGTCCGGTAATTCAGCAGTCCCACCCAGAAATCTTGGTCTGCACCCCCCACTTTTCTTCAACAGTCGTTTCACAACTTGGACTCCCTTTTCAGCCAAGCCGTTGGACCTGGGAAATCGCGGGCTGCATGTAGTGTGGAGAAAATCACATTTGTCTCCGAACTCTCTGAACTCTCGAGAGGTAAATTGAGGACCTCCATCTGTACACACTTCGAGCGGTATTCCGTGGCGCGCAAACATCATTGAAAGTTTTGCTATTACCGCCTTGCTGGTTGTCTGAGATAAATACTCGACTTCGGGATAATTTGAGTATGCGCAGTAAGCTACCAGGTAGCTCCGGCCACCGTACTCGCAAAGGTCAACACCAATGCGCTGCCATGGTTGCTCTGGCACTTGCCTTAGTGTCAGTGGCTCGGCTGGTTGGCGGTATGCAAACTCACGACACTTTTCGCAACGGCTAATCAATGCCGCTATGTCTCCATTCATTCCTCGCCAGTACATTAACAGTCTAGCGCGGGCCTTGCACTTGTTAACACCCATGTGGCCCTCATGCAGGCGCTGCAGCATCTCTTGACGTAGACTTCTGGGTATCACCACTCTACTGCCCCGCAGAAGAATTCCATCTATGCATGACAGCTCAGAGGAAAATGTAGCAAGCTCTCCATTGACAGGTCTCTGCTGTTGTAACGACTCCATGACTTCCCTTAACTCAGAATCTTTGTATGTTGCCGCAGCAAGACGGGCTTTCATGTTGTCACTCACAAGGACAGAGAGAACATGGGCAGCGTGGATGGTAACATCATCTTGATCGGAGTCAGGGCTGTGAGCTGTAGCACCTTGTATCCTGGACAGGGTGTCGGCCAAGACCAGCTGCTTCCCAGGCACGTACTGGAACACGACATCAAATTGCATCAGTCTCAAAAAATATCGCTGCAGACGTGGCGGCATCTCGCACAAGTTCTGCTTCGCTATTGCTAGGAGTGGCCTATGGTCCCTCTCGACTACGACTTTGTAGCCCACCAAGAAGTCCCTAAAGCGTTCACAAGCAAAAGTCGCAGCAAGCGTCTCTTTCTCAATCTGGGCATACTTGACCTCGGCGTTAGACAACACTCGCGACGCATAAGCCACTGGACGCCAGTCTTGGTCATGCTGTTGGAACAGTGCCGCGCCTATAGCAAAACTTGACGAATCGGCCGAGACCTTCGACGGTTTCTCAGGGTCAAAAACTGCTAGAATTGGCGATGATGTGAGCATATTCAATAAATTCTTCCATTCGGCATCATGTTGAGCCTCCCATACAAACGCCATTTCCTTCTTTATCAGGGACCTCAAAGCCTCTGTTTTCTTCGAGAGATTCGGCAGAAATTTTCCAAAATAGTTTGCTGCTCCCAGAAACCTTTGTACTTCTTGCTTGCATGATGGACGGGGCATGTTGGTAATACAACTGGTAAGGTCAGGGTCTGGTTTAATGCCATCATTGCTTATGCGGTCACCCAGAAATTTCACTTCCTGCGTAGCAAATACACATTTGTCCTTGTTTAAAGTTAGTCTTGCCCTTCCTGCCGCTTCTAGCACCCCCTAAGACGCTTGTCATGCTCCTCTTTCGTCGCTCCCCAAACAAGGATATCGTCAAAGTACACTCGAGTTCCGGGCAGATCCTCGAAGATTTCACTCATCGTTTTTTGGAACACTTCGGGGGGCAGACGCAATGCCGAAGGGCAAGCGTAGGAACCGGTACCGTCCGAATGGGGTGCTGAACGTACATATCCTAGAGGAGCTTTCATCGAGAGGAATGTGATGGAAACCGCAATTAGCGTCTAGCTTGCTGAAGAAAGTGGCACCAGCTAGTTCCGATTCAATATCTTCCCGACGCGGGAGTTGGTAGTGTTCACGCTTTAGGCTACGGTTTATCTGACGGGGGTCCATGCAAAGTCTCAGTCGCCCATCTTTTTTACGAACAATGACAAGTGGGCTTACCCAGTCAGTGGGCTCGGTGATCTTGGCGATAATGCCCGCAGCTTCCATGCGAATAAGTTCTTTTCGTAGCGGTTCCTTGAGAGCATGGGGAACTCGCCGAGGAGGGATAGCAGTAGGGCGTGCATTGTCGCTCAGCTGTAGGTGGTACGGACGCCGGGTACATCCTAAGCCTTGAAACAGTGAGGGGAACTCCTGCTGCCAGTCTGGCTCGGCCCTGCTGATGTCGTACACCGGCGAGACTAATCCGAATCGCTCACATGACTTCAGGCCAAGTAACGGTTGAGTGCCTCTCTTGACAACAAAGAATGGTACGTTTTCTTGCTTGTCTTGGAGCCGAAGCGGTAGCGTCGCTTGTCCCAGGTGCTGTATTACGTTTCCGTCGTAGTTCGTCAACACCGTGCTGCATGGGCGGAGCATGGATTTTCGAGAACGCAGCTTACGAAAGTGGGCATATGGTAGTATGTTGGCCTGCGCCCCTGTATCCACCTTGAGCCGAGTCGGGAGTCCAGCCACAAACGCGTTCACGATCCAATCTCGCTGCCCCGAGACGCTATCGACGCGCACAGTTAAAATATCAAAGTCTTCTTCCGACGCGTGTGCTCCTTGATGTCCATCGCCGGAACTTGGAGTGCTAACTTCATGAACCCGGGCACTTCTGCAGCATGACGCGAAGTGATTTTTCCTCTTGCATAACGCACAAGTCTTGCCCCACGCGGGGCATCTTCTTGGTTCATGCACCTTTCCGCAGTAGCCGCAGCGACCGCGAGTTGCGTTTCTCTCCGGCGTTCCAGATGATCCAGTGACGCGGTGCACGTTCAGTTCGCCGCTGGCAGCGTTTTCAAGGGTCTGGTTTTGCAACGCCGCAACCTCCGCTGCTTTGCAAAACTCTATAGTGGCTTCCAGCGTTAGATTCTTCTCGCGCAAGAGACGCGCACGAAGCTTTTTGTCGTGAATTCCGCACACAAGCTGGTCCCGTACTAAAGAATCTCTTAAGTCGCCAAAGTTGCAGGTCTTCGACTTGAGTTGCACCTCCCGCAGGAACTGCTCGAATGGCTCTCCTTCTTGTTGTTGGCGGGAGCGAAACACGTAGCGTTCGTAAGTCTCGTTCGTCTTCGGAGTGCAATATTCCTCAAAAGCTTTAACAATGGCGTCATAATCATCACGTTGCGCTTCCGATAGCGGAAAGGTGTTGAATACCTCGATGGCTTCAGGTCCCGCGATGTGCAAGAAGATTGCGGCTTTTTGCGCTGACGAACGCTCTTTGTCCGAGGCCGTTGCCTTGAAGAAGAGTTCAATGCGCTGACGGAAGCGTTTCCAGTTCTCTGCGGCATTATCAGAGAGCACCAAGCTTTCAGGAGGGGGCAGACTATCCATGTTTACCGGAGGAGTTAGACTTGGGAGTTAGACTTCTGACACCATGTAAAAGAATGACACGCACACAGCGTTGCAACTGTAGTCAAACTGATGGTTTATTGAGCGTGCCGTTCAGACCCCAGCTTAATGTTGCCAGGCCATCTGGGTGACGGCCCCCTACCGGTACAGCTCTTACCCACTAAGGGGGGATAGGCCAAGAAGCCGGCGGTTAATCTGCGGGCCGGCTGTTCTTATTCTTCCTCGTTCTCCTGTTTCTCGCAGTAGCTTAGCGCGCACCCGCGCCTCAGTGGCGCTGTCATCCTTACAATATATATATATATATATATATATATATATATATATATATATATATATATATATATATATATATATATATATATATATATATATATATATATACAGCAAACTGTCTGTCGAATTAAATTAAACAGATGCTTATGAATGTTATACCATGTGGGGTCTCGAAGTGAGTGTGCTACTGTCGGAGAACACAGAGACAGTAGACACGGTCGAACCAAACCAAACATCAAGTACATTTATTTCACTACTTTTACATGAACGAGCTCGCTTGCCGAATCAAGTAATTACTCGTGAAGAACACGCTAAAACACAACCTTATACATTATTCCACTACACTCAATCAACATAACGACAACCACAAGGTAACGCGGAGGCGGCGTCGCCGATGGTCGACTTGCCACTAGGGGCCCATGGGAAGCGACCCGCGGCTGCCGCATCCCGCTTACACCCTGCAGGAGACGTCTATACCGATCGCCGCCCCAACGCCAAAGAAACCCACTTTTCCCGTGCGCCCACCTAGCTTCGCCGCCGAGCGGCGCCGCTGGCGCTACCGTGCTAACCTTAACGATAATGATTATAATGGATGGATGCTATGAGCGTCCCCTTTATAACGGTGCGGTGACATGTCTGCCACCAGGCTCGAAAAAAAAATTGGGAAAAAAAACTTCCTTGTTTCATGTTGGCCTAATGCCTTATCTACATTGATTAAATCTATGTTAGTATACCAAAAAAATATGAATTCACGGTCCATCTTAAGGCAGAATGACCTTATTTTTCCCCATTATTTATTTTTGTACTTTATCTCTACTTTTCTTCCACCAATACTCTAACCGTCTCTTACTCATTTCTATCGCGGACGTGTTCAGCTTTCCATTGTTGTCCCTAAAACCCAAGGCTTCATGTAGACTCGTGCCAGCACGTATACCTGGGTGAATATCGCCACATTGGATCAGTACATGTTCCATCGTTTCCTTAGTTCCCCCCACAGCATGTACATTGTTCTTCTTCGTTACTGAATCTCGCTTTATAACTACGCCCGACCTTGCTTCAAACAGTAAAGCGCTTCCCCTTGAATTATCATAAAACCTTTCCCTCCTTATTTCGTTTTTTCTTTTTCGGTAGTTACTGAGAGCCGGCTTCTTTTCCATCGCTGTCATCCAATGAGGCCTCTCCGCCTTTCTGAACTTCCGCTTAATGCTCCTTGTTGCCATATCGCCCGCACTGCTAGCCGTATATTTACTGGTGAGCCTCCTAGTTCTTTTTCTCCACTGCGTGTCAACGCTTTTTCTATACAAATACCTGAAAACCTTCTCTGCCCATCTACTCTCCTTCATTTTCCTCAGCCTCTCTTCGAATCTCATTTTGCTCTGAGCTTCCCTCACTTCAAAGCCTGTCCATCCCATATCACCCTTTACAGCCTCATTTGTCGTCTTCCCGTGAGCGCCCAACGCGAGGCGTCCCACCGTCCTTTGATTTACATCCATTCCTGACTGCACGTCTGACTTCATGCACACCACTGAGTTCCCAAATGTAAGCCCCGGAAGCATCACACCCTTCCACAGCCCTCGAAGCACCTCGTACCTATTGTATCCCCATAAAGCTCTGTGCTTCATAATTGCAGCATTCCTCTTTCCCTTTGCTACCGATGCTTTCTCTTGTACCTCCATATATCTATTCCCCTCATTTGCCCATACTCCGAGGTACTTGTACTCGCTTGTACGAGCACAACGCCACCTTCCGCTCCGCGGCCGTCAACCCTAGCTGAAGCTGATCCGCGAGACGCGCTCGCCATGAGGCGCAAACGACCTTAAAGGCCAACTCCGGCGATTTTTGAAGGTCAATGGATCTCAATGAAATTCGCTGGGTACGTTCCTTTGCACATTTCCGTCATTTGTGCCAAATTTCAAGCTTGAGAGGTGCGCTGATTGTTTGCAAATGAATTTTAAAGATTGTCTGCAAACGTCCACCCGACCTTCCCACAACTATTGGCAACATTGCGTGTGTGACGTGTTGGTTTGCCGGTCGACGGAAGTGACGCAGCCGATGGGTTCGCTAACTTTGGCCGCTACAGCGTATATTGTGCTGGCCACAAGGCGACGGTGTTAGGCCTGCGCTTCGCTGGTTTGGCGCACGATTTTCTGTTCTCTGTGGAGGAGCATGTGATATTCCGCGCCGGCTGGACCAGCATGCCTTGCACGACTTCCGGTTCGTAACAAACTACTACGTCATACGTAGACAGTACACTCGGTTGGGTTTCGGTTTCGGTATTGCGCCTTTTTGCTTATTAAAAATAATTTTCGAATTTGCTGAGCATTTCAGCTATCGGGCGCGTGACGAGAGTGTCTCAGGAACATAAAAGCACCATTACCCTGATACGGTCAAAAAATCGCCGGAGTTGGCCTTTAAAGGGACCCTGAAACGGTTTTGACGATTTTGTACAAACACATTGAGCCAGTAGACCAAGTCCTAAGGCTCATTTACAGACTAATTTAAGCTCTCTGCGTACACTGTGTAATTGATTACAACGCTATAAAGCTGCGAATCGCTGCAGATCACTGCGGCTCAGCCCAACGCGTTTTCAACCGCCCCTCCCCAGTATGACACGCAGTCTGCGCACGATCTGATTGGCTGCGGTGTGCGCGCACGAAAAATTGGCTGGTAAAGAGTGGCGGCACCTGTCGGAGCAGATATCAACCCCTCCGCGATGTATCTGTTGCCAGACGGCGTGCGTGCTGCCGGGCGCACTGGGGCTATGGTCTCCGAGATGCACGCAACCTGTCGGCGTGCAGTCTCAGAGGTCATCACCGGGCGAAGCTCAAATCATCGAGTGTGCTCACATGAGCTCTGCGATCGCCAGCGATGCCAGGTGTATCATGAGTTGAGGAGGCAAGGCAGGGGTAAGAAGGAGGGTATGATATAATTGGCCGTAGCCGCCTTGGTACACGGCGTGCAGCGAAATTTGTGGTGCCAATGGTTCGATGATGCTCTAGCCTAAACGGTGACAAAGCTTCAAATAACCGTTTCAGGGTCCCTTTAAAGGGGGTGATAGCACCCCCCACACTGTGAAAGAAAATTACTCCCAGGTAGGAGTAAAACGTCTGTCCTCTAGCGACTCCCCTGTTCGGAGTAATTTTTATTCCGGACCTCCGGAGCAAAGTTCTTACTCCGGCTGGCCGGAGCAATTGCGTGGCACAGCCGGAGTACTTTTCACTGATATTTCACTCCGGCCGACCGGAGTGATTGCGTGGCGCCGCCGGAGCACTTTTTACCGGCATTTTGCTCCGGCTGGCCGGAGGGACTGCGGGGCACCTCCGGAGTATTTTTTAGCTGCTTTTTCACTCCGGCTATCCGGAGTTTTCGCGTGGCACCTCCGGAGTATTTTACGTATGTCCTTACTTCGTCCGGACGGAATTGCAGTGCGATGGATCACGCGTATTCTTTTTTAATTCTTTGCTCCGCTGTTTGTTTATTCTATGCTGATCGTGTCACGCATTGGTTAGATGAAGGAATTCTCATGCAAACACTGCAGAGTTACTGTATGGTGAAACTTAAGGCGCACGAAAAAACGCGGACGAAGAAGAGAGACGACAGGACGATGCGCTTCGTCCTGTCGTCTCTCTTCTTCGTCCGTGTTTTTTCGTGCGCCTTAAGTTTCACCATGCATCACCACCAACAAGCCCATTCTTACATCCTTTAGAGTTGTGTATTTTTTCCACAGAGCTCTAGCCGATGAAATTGAGGAGAACAATTGAGTTCTTATTGCTTGATTTATTCAAAATATGCTGCAGTTTGTGGCTGATGACCCACCATTTGGGAAAAGAAGACAAGAACAAACAAATATACAAAAAGCCACCAAAAAAGAACACAAGAAGACAGGTCACATGAAATCAGTAGCACTCAAGTTTTAAGCGCAGCACGTTGAAATGAAGTCCAGAGTGCCGTAAAACGATGCACAACAAACGAAGGAAGCGTAGCCGCCGGGAACCATCTCCGAAGGACCATCCATCACATTCATTGACGACGCAAGGGTTCAGCTGATTGTTTCCTGCATAATTTATCGAAAACATAATACACGAGAACTGCAAGTCATGCCAGAGGCACGAAAACTAAGGACACTCAAGCCGGGAGGACTGATTAAATCCCACACTGTCTGCCTGTCCATGAGAACACCCAGTTTCTTAAACGGACCACACAAAAAAGACAGGACGAGTGCTCAATATCAAGAAGCAGATCACATGTACTCCGGTGTTAGCCAGCCGCTCCATGATACAAACACACCTCCGTGCCGCGGACAAAATTCAAAACCTGCGAAAATTTTCCATATATTTCTAAATCGATACCTCTACTTCTGCTGACAGATTCAAAAGCATTTTTTTTCCACTAAAATGAGCGACTTTTGGTACTCTCGAAGACAGCATCAGGAATACCTCTCCCGATTAACTCGCTAATTTTCTAAAATATTATAGCTGCATGATTATTACAGTCGCATTTTAGTATGTGCTGTCGTATCGTCTTTGACGAGGATCTTGCTCAGTGCCGAGGGACTATCTACTGGCGTCAAATGTGCGAACGGTGAGAGTTCAATTTCGGCGGAGGCACAATGAATGACGGCGTCGTGGCGGGAGAGAAAGTCCCATCCCAGGATGACGTCGTGGGAGCATGCAGTAATGATGATGAACTCGACGACATATAGAACGTCCTGAATGACGACGCGAGCTGTGCACACTGCTGTAGGATGAATACTCTGCGAACTAGCGGTACGGAGGGACATCCCAGAAAGTGGCGTCGTCACTTTTCGGAGTAAGCGTCAAAGTTTTGCGTCCATAACGGATACGGTAGCTCCAGTATCGATAAGGGCAGATACGCGAACACCGTCCACAAACACGTCAACGACATTCGATGGATTTCTCTGAGGGCTTTCACAGTTCGATAGCGTCGCAGCCCTTGCCTCGTGGACTGCGACGACTAGTTTTCCTGCTCCTGAGCGGCCGAACTTGGCCGCATGGGTGACAGGGATCGGCGTCGTGGAGACGTGGACCTGCGACGGAGATAGAGCTGGGCGCGACGTCGGTGGCATAGACGGGGGGTGGGTCGTGAAAGGGACGGCTCAGCTGGCCAGCGACAGGTGATGTGACAGGAGGCGGCTGCAAGCGAAAGCAGTAACGTGCCACGTGACCGGCGTATCCGCATGCAAAGCAGATGGGCCGGTTGTCGGGTTGTGCGCCATCTGTTCGCCGGGGTAGGTCGCGCCCATGTCCCAAGACCTGACGGACGGAACGGCGGCTGGAATGACTGGATGGTGGGCTGAAGTCGAGGCCTAGGGACGACGTCAGCATACGTAGCCTGCACACCCGCTTCGGTGGACGGAGGTCGAGCGGCGGCTTCGGATTAAGTCAGAGGTGCGGCCGCCGGAAGTACTTGAGGCGGCCTGGCGACAACTTGAGCGTATACTCTGGGGCGCAGGAACCGGAGGTTGTTTGTGGTACGCTGGTGTGACCTCCGAAATTTCCTGCTCAATCTCTTGGCGGAGGGGAAGGAAGAAGGGTGGTCGCCGATTGCTGAACGGCCGGCGGGTGGGCAAAGGCCAGGAGAGAGAACTGCCGTGCGATTTCCTCCCGGATGAATGACTTGAGCTCTGGCAGCAACGCCGCCTGGTCAGAGGTGGCCACCAAGCCAGCAAGCTCTGCATCTCGTGAAGGGGAGCGACGGGTCATCGAACGCTGCCGGCGGAGCTCCTCGTAGCTCTGGCACAGCGTTATGACTTCGGCCACTGTGACAGGGTTTTTGGCGAGCAGCATGGTGAAAGCGTCGTCGTCAATACCCTTCATGACGTTCCGGATCTTGTCAGATTCAGACATGGTTTCGTTGGCTTTCTTACACAAGTCGAGGACATCCTCGATATAAC
Organism: Rhipicephalus appendiculatus; assembly: GCA_030522465.1. NCBI lineage: Eukaryota > Metazoa > Arthropoda > Arachnida > Ixodida > Ixodidae > Rhipicephalus > Rhipicephalus appendiculatus. The sequence goes on from JALIZH010015195.1 coordinate 57,911, forward strand.
TGGTGAATGACTCACCGGCCTGCTGAGCACGTTCGCGTAAGCGCTGTTCGGCTTTCAGCTTACGAACGGCAGGGCGGCCAAAAACGTTGATGACGGCGGTCTTGAAATCGGACCAAGTCCCAAAATCGGACACGTGGTTGTTATACCACAAACCTGCTACTCCCGCAAGGTAGAACACCAAGTTTGTCAACTTGCCGTCGTCGTCCCATTTGTTGGGGACGCTCACGCGCTCGTAAAGTGCGAGCCAGGTTGTCACAATGTTAATAGCTAAAAGGCAGCGCCCTCGCACGGCGCTGTTGTTTTGAGTGTTGAAGTGTCACGCCTGGGGATTGGGGAAATGGGATGCTGAAATAATAAAGACTCAGTTCGTTCTGGGCTCTCGTAGCGCCATGTCTCACTCGGCAATCGGGCCCTTGATGGCCTACTACTTCTAGTCTTCCGTCCATCTGACTTGTATCAACTGGCGACGAGGATGAAACGAATTCTTTCGTGAGTCCTACAACACGACCATCCGTTCCAATGCCAAATTTCGGCAATCTCGAGGCGTTCGAGGGAGGAGGTGACGACTGGCCCTGCTACGTGGACCGGCTCAAGGCATTTTTTACGGCGAACGACATCCCTGCCGACAAGCAAACAGCCGTGTTCATCAGCTGCTGTGGTCAAAAGACTTATGCGTTGCTTCGCAATTTGGTAAAGCCTGACAAGCCAAGTGACAAGACGCTGGACGAGATTCTCTCGGTTCTCGGAAACCACTACTGCCCAAAGCCTTCTGCTGTAGTGCAGCGTTTCCGCTTCAACTCGCGCGTTCGCGCTGAAGGAGAGACCGCCAGCAACTTCATTGCGGCACTGAAGAGCCTTTCCGAGCACTGCAACTTCGGCAAAGAACTTAACAACAGGCTCCGCGACCGCGTCGTTTGTGGCATCAACAACGCAGATATCCAAACAAGATTGCTGGAAAAATCGGACCTAACCTTCGAAGACGCCGTGCAGACCGCTCTAGCAATGGAAGCAGCAAAAAAAAAAAAAAAAAAAAAACGCCAGGCCTGCGCGGAACGCGCAGCACAGTCACAGCGAAAGCTGGAAGGGCGGCCTTTCTAGAGCCTTTTTTAAACACTCTTGGGGCAACTACTACAAGCGCACTTACATGGTACCCACTACGCCATAAATCATCATATTTTTTGTGTAGTGGGGAAGCGTCTACTATACCAATATTCTTCATTCTTCGGAAAAGCGCGGTACCTGCTACACACTTGTAACGCATTATGTGCACTTTGTTGCTTCTGGGGCTGACGACGATGAAGAATTATGCCATTTTGTAATGGGTTGGAGCATTGAACGACCCACTCGTTACGCAATTCGTATTGTGTGACGCCTGGTTGTTACTTCACTGTTCTAAAACGCTTTACAACACACGTTAACGCGATTTCTTACCCGACATGAAGCCTGCATAGGATCAGTTTGCACCGCAGTTTCAAGCAGTGGCGTCGCTCAGTGGTAGAGTGCTGGGCTGCCACGCAGAGGACCCGGGTTCGATTCCCGAGCTGTCATAGGTGATTTTTTATTTAGTTAGTTTTTTCTTATTTCGTGCGATATTGGTTACGGACACCGGCGGCGGTGGCGGACAACTACGGCGCCTAAACGACCCTTGTTGTGATCTCATAACAGCTTTCGCTGTAAAAAGGACGCAGGGGAGATAGCGCAAGCTGGCTCAAACGCCGCTTTCTCTACCCTCCGCGTCTCGGCAGCGTCGGCGAGCGTCTCCTGCTACCGCTGCGGGGATGGACATCTAGCTTCTGCTTGCAAGCGCATCGAGACCATCTGCAACTACTGCCGCAAACAAGGCCACTTGGCGAAAGTATGTAATAAGAAACGAAAAGACGAGCGATCCCATGGTGGCAGTTGTCCCAGGCCGCGTTCGTTCTCGGGACGAAGTTCACTGTCGCCGAGCAACCGCCATCGCGTGAATACTCTCCAGGATGAAGCCTCCGCTACTACTTCGCCTGCCGAAGTTTTCGACATGTGGCAAGTTGAATACGCCACGCCGCCTCCGCCGTTTACCGTCACTGTGGAAGTTTGCGGGAAGCCGCTCCGCATGGAAGTGGACACAGGGGCCAGCGTCTCAGTCATGGCCAAGTCGCGTTTGCTACAGCTTCTGCCCTCGGTTCCAGTGCAGCCGTCGCAAGTGTTTCTGCGAAGCTATTCCGGAAAATTGAATAAGGTACAAGGCAAAGCTGATGTCCATGTAAAGTTTCATGATAAAGAGGCTGACTTACCGATTTTTCTTGCAGGGGACGGATCACCCACTCTGCTTGGACGCAACTGGATGCAGGAATTGGGCATCGGCGTTTCCGACGTTGAAGTGAACATTCATGCACTTTCTGATGTGAAAAACTTAGTGCAAGACTACGCTGAAGTGTTTGAAGAAGGTTTAGGCGCGTTCAAGGGTGCGACGGCTTCACTACATGTACCTTCAGACGCTCCACCACGGTTCTTCAAGCCACGTCCGCTACCGTATGCCTTGACAGACGGAGTCCCGCAAGAAATTCAGCGATTATTAAGAGATTCCATCATTGTTCCAGTGAAGACAGCACGATGGGCTGCCCCGATTGTTCCCGTGACAAAAAGGGATGGACGCATCAGAATCTGTGGGGACTTCGGTGTCACCATTAACCCAGTCGCAACAGTGGAACGCTACCCCATTCCACGGATTCAGGACTTGTCGACTCTGCTGGCTGGAGGTGAGAAATTTACAAAGCTGGATTTGCGTGACGCGTACCAGCAAGTAGTTTTCGATGAGGCCTCTAGAGAGTACGTTACCATTTCGACGCACATGGGATTGTTTTAATACACACGCTTGCCTTTCGGGGTCTCATCTGCTCCAGCTATTTTTCAACGCGAGATGGAGAACTTGCTCAGGGGTTTGCCACATGTGGCAGTCTATTTTGACGACATTCTCATAACTGGTGCAAATGATGCTGAGCACTGTCGCAACCTCCGTGCGGTACTAGGTAAACTTCAAGAATCTGGCCTCAAGTTGAAACTCGAAAAGTGCCGCTTCTTCATGCCCCAAGTTGAGTATCTCGGGCGCATCATCAGTAAGGAAGGCCTCTCCCCGAACATGGACAAAGTGTCTGCTATTCTTCACGCTCCTGTGCCACAAGACGTCAAGGAACTTCAAAGCTTCTTGGGACTCGTCAATTTCTACCGACGTTTTTTGCCCAACGTTTCTGCACTTCTCCGTCCATTGCACTTGCTCCTTGGTGACGGAAACAAGTGGCAATGGGGAAAGGACCAGCAAGATGCTTTCACTGCCTGCAAGCACCTGGTGACTTCAGCTCCAGTTCTCGTACATTTCCGCCCGGACAGGCCTGTGTGCCTCAGCTGTGACGCATCACCTTACGGAATAGGCGCAGTTTTGGCGCACAAAGACGCTGATGGCAGAGAACGTCCAATTGCTTTTGCTTCAAGAAGTTTATCGAAAGCAGAACAAAAGTATAGTCAACTTGACAAGGAGGCATTGGCCTTGGTGTTTGGCGTGGACCAGTTTCACCAGTACTTGTGGGGCATACCGTTTGAAGCACACACCGACCACAAGCCACTTCTTGGACTTCTGGGTGCCAACAAGCCTGTTCCCGTGCAAGCTTCGCCAAGAGTAGTCCGATGGGCTCTGAAGCTCTCTGCTTACAATTACCAACTTGTCTACAAACCGGGCAAAGAGCTAGGTCATGCCGATGCTCTTAGTAGGCTGCCACTGCCTAACGACAGCACTGCATTCCCTCGCCCTGCTGAAATCTTCATGCTGGAGGAGTCATATCCACGACTCCTCTCACCAGCTGTTGTAGCACGAGCCACAAGGAGCGATCCCGTTCTGAGCCTCGTTGTCCTGTCTGTGTTGAAGGGTGACACGCTTCCAGCGGGACCAGAATGGAAGCCTTTCAATGCCAGAAGTGGTGAACTTAGTCTTCATGAAGGCTGCCTACTATGGGGATCGAGAGTTGTGATTCCGAGAAAATTGCAGGCCCAGGTACTTGGCGTGCTTCACGCCAGCCACCCTGGTATCGAGAAGAGCAAGATGATTGCCAGAAGCCATGTCTGGTGGCCGGGCATTGACAATGACATCGCAAACAATGTGAAAAGCTGCGCTACGTGCCAGGCTCAACATCGTGCTGCCCAGCCGGTGCAGCAAACACCATGGCCTTTTCCGCAGCGACCCTGGTCTAGGCTTTACATTGACTTCGGGGGGACCATTTCTTGGACATACATTCCTGGTGATAGTGGACGCCTTCTCGAAATGGATAGAAGTCTTCCCTGTGCCTACTACATCCGCAGACGCGACCATTTCTGCCTTGAGAATGGCATTTGCACAGCACGGCCTTCCCGACATAATAGTTTCAGACAATGGTCCTGCTTTTACCAGTGCACAGTACCTTGAATTCCTGACCCGAAATGGAATTCGCCGCATGCTCGTACCGCCTTATCATCCTGCGTCCAACGGTGCCGCAGAGCAAGTAGTACAGACCGTCAAAAACAAACTCAAGAAATCTGGGTCTGGCAACTTTCAAACACAGCTATCTCGATTCTTATTCCACTACAGGACTACACCTCATGAAATAACGGGTCGCGCACCATGCGAACTCTTGACAGGCAGAACCTTTAAAACACCATTGGATGTCTTGCGCCCAAGCCTTCAGACATCGGTACTTCTAAGGCAACTCAAGCAGAAGATGCACGCCGACAAAGGATCCAGACAGGCTCCGTCATTGCAACCAGGAGACACCGTGTATGCTCGGAACTTTCGTCAGGGAGCACCATGGGTGCGGGCCAGTGTTGTGCACGTTACTCCACCGTCAGCCCATGTTAGCCTTGATGACGGGTCTATATGGCACCGACACGGCGACCACTTGCGTATAGCCCAGACAGGACCACCGGTGTCTTCTGACACAAACGTGGAGCACCGTGCTGGTTCTGCGGCTATACCTCAACAGGAGCAGCCTGCTGCCTCAACTGTTTTGGACGTGCCGGAGCAAGAGGCTCACGGGCCGCCAGGGGCGTAGCCAGAAATTTTTTTCGGGGGGGGGGGGCACCCCCTTGATTTCGGGGAGGGCACCTCCTTGAAATGACCATTTTTCGCTATGTATGTCATGGCGAAAAAAAAATTTCGGGGGGGGGGGGCACGTGCCCGGTGTGCCACCCCCTGGCTACGCCACTGCGGGCCGCCTGGAAGTTCTCCTGAGAGTGCCATAGATGGTGACATTACTGCAAGCGACAGTGGTGCACCTCTGGGCAGTAACTGATCCGTGACTGCGCCTGGCACACCAATGTTGCGACGCAGCCAAAGGTCGAGAAAACCAGTGCTTAGGTACTCCCCGTAGTTATTCGTCTTAAGAGGGGAGAGGAGTGTCACAATGTTAATAGCTAAAAGGCAGCGCCCTCGCACGGCGCTGTTGTTTTGAGTGTTGAAGTGTCACGCCTGGGGATTGGGGAAATGGGATGCTGAAATAATAAAAACTCAGTTCGTTCTGGGCTCTCGTAGCGCCATGTCTCACTCGGCAATGGGGCCCTTGATGGCCTTCTACTACTGCTAGTCTTCGGTCCATCTGATTTGTATCACCAGTCCTCCACGTCGGTGCCATCGGCGCCAGTGAAGATGGGTGGATCGCGGATGCGTGGGACACCGGGAGAAGGGGGGCGGCATGGGGGGGAGGCGTTTGCTGAGAAGCGTCTTGGGGCATGGTAGATCGTTGGGTACGAGACCGAAGCTCCACAGGCATCGAATGGGAGCACAGCACTCGCCACCAATTTGTTAAGGCGTTTATTTGCCGGTACTCAGAGATACTGCGTAATGGCGACAGTCACGACCAGGCACGAACTCTCAGAGCGAGCGGCGTCCTTTTTGCAGATGACCCACTAGAAGGCTCTCAAGAGTGCAACCCATTTCTAGGTTCCAATGCATCGCTACAGCAGTTTCTTTGGCCTCTGCTCTTATTTCCGTCGCTTTGTCAAAAACTTTGCCGACGTCGCACGTCCTCTCACTCAGCTCCTCAATAAAGACGCTGCCTTCGTGTGGGGCCCTGACAAGCGGATGCGTTCTCCAATCTAGTCCAACTGCTTACTTCTCCACCTATTCTCGCCCACTTTGACGTCTCATCTCCAACAGAAGTCCGTACCGATGCAAGTGTCCATGGCATCGGTGCAGTCCTGGCCCAGAAACAACAGGGTCGGGAACGCGTTGTTGCGTATGCCAGCCGCCTTTTTTCTCATGCTGAGCGGAAGTACTCCATTACCGAACGCGAATGTCTGGCGCTCGTTTGGCCTGTCCGAAAATTTCGCCCCTATTTGTACGGCCGGCCATTCACAGTGATCACTGATCATCATGCTTTGTGCTGGCTTTCGTCCCTGAAAGACCCTTCAGGCCGCCTTGGTCGTTGGGCGCTACGCCTGTAAGAATTCTACTACTCAGTCGTGTACAAAACCGGCCGCTTGTATCAAGATGCCGACTGCTTGTCCCGATATCCTGTCGACCCACCAGACAGTTCTACGGCCACCCTATCTACCAACGTTCTCTCTCTGTGCGCTCATCACGACATCGGACTCAAGCAGCGGCGGGACACCTTCCTGCACAATATCATCCAAAGGCTGACATCGTCGACGCCCGACCCTTCCCCTTCGAATGTTTGAGCTCCACTATGGGGTATTGTACCGTTGCAACATGCATCCTGACGGCCCCGACAGACTACTCGTCGTTCCTCCTCACCTGCGTCAGACCGTTCTCGCCCAGCTTCACGATATGCCGACAGCCGGTCACCTTGGCGTGTCACGGACTTATGACAGAGTTCCCTGGCGCTTCTTCTGGCCTGGTTTGTACCGCGACGTCTGCCGTTATATTGCTGCCTGCGATCTTTGCCAACGACGGAAAAAAACCTACTACTCATCCTGCCGGACACCTCCAGCCGCTCGACATACCATCAGAGCCATTTTACCGCGTAGGTGTTCATCTCCTCGGCCCTTTTCCTACCTCGGCTGCAGGAAATAGGTGGATTGCAGTGGCAACCGATTATACAACCCGATACGCAATCACACGAGCTTTTCCAACTAGCTGTGCGACTGATGTCGCCGACTTTCTCCTGGAAAACGTCATCCTACACCACGGCGCTCCTCGGCAGCTCCTCACCGACCGAGGCCGCTACTACCTTTCAAAAGTGGTTGATGACTTTCTACGATCCTGCGCAACTAAACACAAGCTTTCAACTGCTTATCATCCGCAAACCAACGGTCTAACCGAGCGCCTTAATTGAACTCTTACTGACATGTTATCCATTTATGTCTCCGCCGACCATCGCGACTGGGACACTACGTTACCAACGTAGTGTCACCAACTAGCCCAAACCCAAACCTTGCTTCACTACGTTACCGTTTGTCACATTTGCCTATAATTCTTCTCGACAGGTATACCACTGGGGTCTCTCCATTTTACAGCGAAAACTGTTATGAGATCACAACAAGGGTCGTTTCTGGGCCGTAGTTGTCCGCCGCCGCTGCCGCCGCCACCGCCGGTGTCCGTAACCAATATCGCATTAAATAAGAAAAAAGAACTAAATAAACAAAAAAAAACACCTATGACACAATGGGAATCGAACCCGGGTCCTCTGCGTGGCAGCCCAGCACTCTACCACTGAGCTACGCCACTGCTTGACACTGGGGTGCAAACTGACCCTACGCAGGCTTCATATCGGGTAAGGAATTGCGTTAACGTGTGTTGTAAAGCGTTTTAGAGCAGTAAAGTAACAACTAGGCGTCACACAATGTGAATTGCGTGGCGAGTGGGTCGTTCAATGCTCCAACCCATTACAAAAGTCAGAGGCATATTTCCGAAGAATTACGAATAATGGCATAGTAGACGCTTCCCCACTACACAAAAATTATGATGATTTATGGCGTAGTGGGTACGGTGCAAGTGGGCTTGTAGTCGTTGCCCCAAGAGTGTTTAAAAAGGCTAAAGGCCACTCTCCCTGCTTTCGCTGTGGCTGTGCTGCGCGTTCTGCGCAGGCCTGGCGGTTTTTTTCTGTTGTTCGGCCGCGACCCTAAGCTACCTTTCGACACACTCCTGCCATCCAGACTAAGTTATACGTCGGACTACGCTCGGGAAGCAATAACTAAGGCCCAGGAGGCGCGTCAAGTTGCTCGACGCCGACTAACGGACTCACAGGACAAGCAGAGGCGCATGTATGACGCCCGACATCGTGACGTCCACTACACACCCGGTAGTCTGGTTCTGCTTTGGTCGCCCTCGCGCCACCTTGGACTTTCGGAGAAGTTACTTCCACGCTATTCCGGCCCTTACCGCATCCTACGCCCAGTGACCCGACTGTCGTTAACCCTCGTACTGACGTCGTACATGTTACGCGGCTCAAGCCATATTACTCGAGTGTCTCTTGATTAGCACCGGGTCGGTGCTCCAGCCGCCCGGAAATCATGTAACGGGCTGAAGAGGACGAAGACGATTGAAAAGAAGACGACGTTGAGAGAGCTCTGCGAGTTGTGGGCGCCATCTTGTCAGACGCTGAACTTATTCTGTGTGTAGAGAGTGGAAATATATTTTCCCCGTAACAATATTAAGAAAGAAAAAAAACATGTGTTCCAAACAACGCATATTCGAAATTTCCGCTGAATTTTTTACTGCCATCTTGCAAATCTAGCCTAGTCTTGATAACCTGCTTGGTTAACGACACAAAATCACTCAATTTTAGCACTTTTTGAAAAGAATAACACAGGGAATTCAAGAAGAGCTCACTCACCAGTTTTGCGCCGCACGAGCGACCGCCGGATCGTTCGCCACTCGCGAGATGACAATGTGTCGTTTGTTGCACGGAACCAGCACACGATTAAGGTTCCCGGAACTCCCTTCTGTCGATGACAACCTTCGTTGACGCTTGTAGTTGCTTGGGATGTCCGCAAGGTGCACAGATCGATTTCCTTTTCCCGAACGCGGGCGAAGGGTTCGCGCAATCCTCGCTGCACTTCGATTCGGGTGGCTTGGCCTGCGACATGTCGGTTTGTGGGGACGGCCGCCCGGCGAGGCTGCCTACGTTACTTCTAGCAAGTTTTAGCAAGTTACGTTCCTCCTTTCCCGGTCGTTGACCTTTTTGCCAGTGAAGGCGTCCCAACACCACAAAAGCTTTTTCAAACGTTTTTGCGGGGTTGTCCAGCCTCATTGTTGCCTCTCAGCCTACGCATTGTTAACGAGACGCCTGTCGTGCGGGGGGGGACGCTTTGTCACTGGAAAGGAGGAGCTGTACCCGCACTGCGCCGGAGTATTTGCGGAGCATCCACCGGAGCATAACTGATGCGCCGGAGCACTTACGGAGCATCCACCGGAGAAAAAATCAGGGAACTTGTCTCGCTTCCCTCCGTCCATCGCCCACATCGAAGTAAAAGGGTGGAAAACGAATGTATATGCTCCGGATCATTCCGGTTTGAGTGAGGCTACCGGAGCTGAGCGGGAGCATCATCCCCCGAAACCTCCCGGCGGGGTATATTTTCGTTTACAGTGCACAACCAATAGCAATACAGTAAAAGCTCGTTAATTCGACCTCGGAGTTCGTTGTTTTCATCGCTCCTCGTAGAAGTCGGCTCATAGGGATCAAAATATGCTGAAAAACCAAACCCGGCCAAATTTACTAGAGATGGAAAACACCGAAACAGCAGCATTGCTCGTCAGATGACAATTCGGACGCTGCACATGGAGTTCTTGGGCAAGCTGCAAACGATGCTTATGGAGTCACGACAGAAAAAGCGCCAGCAAATGCAAATTATTGATTACTTTTATTTTGATTGCGTTAAATTTGGCATGTAAATGAAAGTGTTTTGGAGCATAAATAGCGTCACATATTTCCACATTAAGGTTCACTGCTGACATAAGTGCACGTCGGTGCTTGTTTCTGGCTGATCGATCAATTCTGCTATGCCTGTATGATCGATTAATTCTGTTCGCTGTTAGACCTCCATGAACTTAATTTACGAAATCACTTGCCACAAGCGTGTAGTAGTGCCTAATTCGCGATAACAAGTCCATAGGTGACTTCCTTGGGTTCTGCCCGCGCAGTGTGGTGCGATTTCCGTTCATAGCGCACGCCTGCTTATTCGAACTTCGCTTAATTAGAAGAATTTTGTAGTCCCGTTCGACTTCGAATTACCGAGCTTTTACTGTATTACTCCGAGTGTTCTTCGAGTATTCATATAATGTGCTGATTGAATCAATTACTTTAAAATTGGCATTTTGGAACGGCTTTTTCAAAAGTAATTCGGGATGGTATGGGTTAGAGATCTGCAGGGGTGCAACAGCTGCGCCAATTTGATACAATTCCCTATTTTTGCGCCGAGCTGAGCCAGAACCATGAAATCTGCTGAAATTGCGCCACGCTGCGCCAAAATGCCCGACCAGCCTCAAAATTTTCTCTGTTGCGCTAATTTCAGCGTGAAATGGAGGTCACGTTGGCCACCTGCAGTTAAGGTAGTTAAGGCATCATCAACCAATCCAATCGAGGCGCGCAAACCCCAACCCTAAACTACAGTGTAAGATATATATACTCTTATGTTAGGACACTCGCGAGACGCGATCGACCAGACGAAATAACAAGGCCGCGCAGCCATCGGTCCGCTGACCGCCGCGGATACCCAGCGGCGGGAAGACGCAACTTCTAGACAAAAATGCATTGCCGTAGCCACCAACACTTCGCGGTAAATATGAATTTCCTAGTCGGCAAACGCGACTATGGCATGTTAGAAACTAAATCTGGAAGCCTATGCCGCGTTCTCCATGGGCGAACAAAAGACGTGCTGCGAACGCCGGCGTTGCCGCTGACCACGTCGGTTACCATAGCAACGGCACATACAACATTTTTCTGTCTTGAACTTGCGTCGTGTCGCCGATAGACATCCGGTGCCATCACCGGACCAACGAACGCTCGCTGTTGTTACTTTATCTGGTCGAACGCGCCTTGCAAGCGAGCCAGGAAGTTGTGCCCTAAACCTAACTCCACCGTGAAAGAAAAAAATGGGGGGGGGGGGGGGGGGGGATGGAGTAGCGGTTCCTAAATTTCTTGGCCTCGTGCTATCCCGTGCATAATGCTGCATAACCCACCTTCACCGCAGTACACCGGTGTCTTGCGGATAGGCGTAGTAAGATTTTGAAGGGGCTGTTAGCACTATTCACGGGACACAGCATATTTTGTTTCTCAATTACTCATGCATTTTTCTCGAAAATGGAATACCAACTCGCCCAACAGTTCATTCTTCTACTCATGCATGTATACGCCGCATAATTCTTAGTACTAGTATGATCGCTGACGTCTAAAAAATTAGTGGCAATCATTTGGAGCAGTGTATGACATTTCTACAGCCCTAAAAACAACAAAGAAAACCGTACACAAGTTTTTTATTGCGATAGCAATTATATGGACACTCTCGGCTGGTTTTCGCTGTCGGCGTCGCCGTTGCCGCCGCCGTCATGCCCCGTATATGTATACGTATCTATATATTTATAAAAGCCACAAAGAAAAATAATTCAGAAAAAGCCGGCGGATCTCACGCACTGTGGGAATCGACGTAATGCGAAGCAGCCAGGAAGGAGCAAATCATGCTTTACATAATTTGCATGTCATGTTTTACATGTTACGACCTGTCATTTGTCTTCGTCATACAGTCACGTCGCGATATACCAATTTTGGTGTATGTCAAGCTAGCGAACTGGACGCAAGCGCACCGTGAGCGTGGCATGTAAATTGCATTGTAGATGACATGCATGCCAAGATTTACATGTTACCACCTACCACTTCTGTTCGCTATACAGTCATGTCACTCAATACCTAATTTGGTGTATATCAAGCTTACGAAACGGCCTCGAGCACGCCATGAGCGTGGCATGCAAGTCATGCCGCACATGACAAGTCATGATTTCCATATTACGGCTTGTCATTTATGTTCGTCATACAGTCATGTCACTCAATACCGAATTTGGTGTATATCAAGCTAACGAAACGGCCGCGAACACGCCATGAGCGTGGCATGCAAGTCATGTCGCACATGACAAGTCATGATTTCCATATTACCACTTGTCATTTACGTACGTCATACAGTCATGTCACTCAATACCAAATTTGGTGTATATCAAGCTAACGAAACGGCCGCGAGCACGCCATGAGCGTGGAATGCAAGTCATGTCGCTCATGACATGTCATGATTTCCATATTACGGCTTGTCATTTATGTTCGTCATACAGTCATGTCACTCAATACCAAATTTGGTGTATATCAAGCTAACGAAACGGCCGCGAGCGCGCCATGACCGTGGCATGTAAATCATACTTTTCATGACAAGTTAGTCATGATTTTCATGATATGACCAGCCATTTATGTTCGTCATACAGTCATGTTATGCCATACCAAATTTGGTATAAATCCCATTAACGATACGGCCAGGAGAGCACAAAGTCGTAGGCGGCTAGATAGCTAGATAGATAGATACGCTCAAAGTCGCCGAAGTTCGCTAAGAAATGCTTCGCATTTAAAATGCTTCCGACGGGCGGAATCGAACGAGGGACCTCTCGCTCCGCAGCGCGCGGCGCTAACCGCAGAGCCATGAAAGCGCACGTCCTTCAACGTTAAACGGTGAGCTATTTATATACCGCGAGTTTTCGGCGTGTTTTCAGCATTACCAGCGAGATGGCGCAAAGGCCGCGCTCGGCGGAACTTAGCTCGGTGGCCGCCCCGCTCGTCGCGACGCCCGCGCGCATACACTCATCTCGCTCACGCTGTCTCGCGCACTTTGCTCCGTGGGGGGGTAGACGCCCTTGCGTGCGCTTATCTCTCGGGGGGGAGGGGGGGGGGGGAATTGGGCGTTTGCCGGAACGATCGCGTTGTAGTCACCGAGCGCACGAAGGTCTCTTCGCTCGCGGCAGTGCCCCCCGTTTGCGAAAAGAACACGCTTTCCAAAACACAGCGACGTAACAACTGTGACACTTGTTAGTTCGGGCTCGTCTGTACTTGTGAATACGTTTCGTGCGTCGTTTTTGTTTGAGCAGCGCGTTAAGTGTCGAGCTGTGAACGTTGTTAGTTCTCTCTCGTCCTGTGCGTGTTGTTTTCGTGCGTCATGTGTGCGTGAGCAGCGCGCTGCACGTTTCGACCTGCTTGCCATTCGTCGCTTGACATTCCTATTTGTTGCTATCGCATTCATTGCTTCGCCTTGTGGCGTAACTTTGACTTTTTTTTCGCCACCCCCACTTGTATACAGCGCCCCTGTCGACAAACGGCGGGATTTTCATATCCTGTTCAATGGCGCAATTAAATTGGCCAACAACATGCCTTTGTTGGTGGCAGGTGATTTCAACGCTCCCAATGCGGAATGGGGATACGGATATAGCACCAAGAAAGGCAGGAGCCTAGCTAACTGCGCTGCCGAGTGTAATCTGACGCTCATCACGGATCCCAGGTTCCCTACAAGAAGGGGAAACTCGGTCAGCCGTGACACCACGCCTGACCTCGCGTTCCTACGTAACACTGAGAGCACGTAGGACAACCTTCAGGAAGATTTAGGCAGCGACCATTTTATCATAGAGATTACAATTCGGGTTAAACCCAAAACACCACTTAAGTATGAATACGTCGACTGGGATCTTTTTAGAAAGATCATAGTCGAGACAGCTCCCCCAGAAGAAAGCTATGCTCTTCTAATCAACAACTTAAAGCAAGCAGTTAGCACACCTGTTAGAGGCCAAGCATGCCCTTACAAATAGATGGAAACCCAAAAACTAAACCGTAGACTCAGGGCTAAGTTAACCTCGGTTAACAAGGAAATTGAGACCTACTCCAAAGAACTTACTGTTCAGCAGTGGAATGACAAATGTAACGAAACGGACAATCGCATGAGACGAGGCAGTAGATGGCACCTACTCAAAAGCCTCCTCAACGATGAACGTTCGAGGAGCACGACTACTTTGGCTACAGACAGGCTTATAAAGAAACAGATTGCTCTCGGCCTCACGGAGACGCAGATTGCTAGCAACCTGGCCTGCACCTATCTACCCCTTAAAGACGCTATTCCACATAATATCGATCAAGAGCAGGAACAAGCTACGTATAGAGGTCTAGATAGGCCGGAGTTGGACGAGCCATTCACGGAGTATGAAATCAGACATGTTCTTTTCAACCTAAATGGCAGGTCTTCGCCGGGGCCAGACGGAGTCACTAACAAACTCCTGCGCAATCTCGATGATAAGGCCATTGAAATCATCACAAAAGAAATCAACGAGATCTGGAGTACTGGGCGAGTTCCGATAGAATGGCGCACAGCAAAGGTGGTGTTCATCCCAAAACCGGGAAAGCCCCCCGCACATGGATAACTTACGCCCAATCTCCCTTACATCGTGCATTGGGAAGGTGGCCGAACATGCGATACACAATCGTATTAGAGGCCACATTGAAAAGCACGAACTTTTTAGGCACAACCTCATTGGCTTCAGGAAAGCGCTCTCCACACAAGACACTATGCTACTCATCCAAAGGGCTATATTTGAGAACCTCTCTCGCGATGTTAAAGGAATACTTGCGCTCGACCTTGCCAAGGCATTCGATACGGTCTCGCCTGAGCATATTCTGGGAGAGATCTCCTCCCTTAATCTAGGAGAAAAATTCTACAACTTCACCCTCTCTTTCCTCTCAAACAGAAAGGCAAACCTGCGACTGGGTACGATCTCGAGTGCGACCTATGAACTAGGCAATCGTGGCACTCCTCAGGGGTCGGTCTTATCTCCTCTTCTCTTCAATATAGCTATGCACGGTCTATCCAACAAACTTGCTGAGCTCCCAGGGATCGGACATACCATCTATGCAGATGACATTAAAATCTGGTCCCCAAGAGGTTCACTTGCGGACCTGGAACAGTACTTACAAGCGGCTCTATACGTAACGGAAGAGTTCCTGGTTCAAACGGGACTCAAGTTATCGTCCGGCAAAATCTGAACTTTTACTCTTCAGACAGGCTAGGCAAGGAGTCCGAAACCTTGAACCTCTGGAGACTCTACCAGTTCAACTTAAGACCATCCTAGCAGGGGCGTCTGCGCAAGCAGGCGCTTGGTGAGTGGCGTCACCGCGGACCTGAGCCAACGGGGAAGGGGGGGGGGGGGGTTCGATCCCCTCCCACGGCCTAGCCGTGCGTGGCTTAGCCGTGTCCGGGGAAAAGGGGATCCTGGGGGGTTGAGCCAATGCCGGGTGATTGGACTTTTAAGGCCCCCGGTGGAGGCAACACACCCCTTTGGCCCTAGCTTCACGTAGACGGCACCCCTGGGCTGACCCACCCAGGGGAAATCGACAGTCGCCTTTTCCTGTCTCTCTCTCCCCTCATGTTCGTCTTTCTCTCTCACTTTTAATCTTTCCTGTCGTCTTCTCTCTTCGGTTTACTTAGTTTTTCCTGGCGGCGAGGGTTAACCATGTGTGGTTATCCAACCTCGGATAGTTATATTAGGTTATAGCGGCGATGCATGGCTGGCGTCTCCAAGTGTTCGATATTCAACCTTGTAGCGTCCCCTTGTTGGGCTCGGTGGTGGGTGGCCACCATCGCCGCCGAATTCTAATCAATTATATGGCAAACTCCTTTCCTCCGCTCCCTGATCGCCGCCAAAAGAGGTGGCGCACCGATGACTTTACTTTTGCCCTAACCAAGGAATCTTTTCCAAAATACCATGTTATACACAGCCAGCATGAAACGAAAACTGTCCGAACAGTATCACCGTTCCTCGTGTCAAAATCTCTCACGGAGGCGATCGGCCCAGGTTACAAAGTAACAAAGATGGGAAGCGGCGATCTTCTTCTGGAAGTTCGTGACAAGCTCCAGTACGAGAAACTGTCAAAACTTGTAGCGTTTGGGGACATCCCAGTATCAGTGGGCCCACATAGGTCGATGAACACAGTGCGCGGCGTCATCTCTGACGATGACCTTCTCGAACTCAGTGAAAGTGATCTCCTTGAAGGATGGCAAGACCAGAACGTTGTCACAGTACAAAGAATCACGATAAGACGAAACGACAAACAAATCCCAACTAAGCACATAATCATTACATTTGGAACCAACAACCTACCTGAATCGATCGAAACCGGCTTTTGTAAGGAAGGAAGGAAGGAAGGAAACAAGCGGAAGGACAGGGAGGTTAGCCAGTTCTTGGACCGGCTGGCTACCCTGTGCTGGGGAAGGGGGGTAAGGGGAGTAAAAGATGATAGAAAGGAGATGTTACTAGAAAAAAAGAAAGAAAGAAAAAAGACAGGAAGAGAATGAAAAATAAAGGAAGAAAGAGTCTTAAAGTCTGTCGCTCAGACCAGTTGCACGCAAAAAACGTAACAATGCTTTCAAAGCTTTCTGGGCTGAGGATGGACTTGACCAGGGACCCAGAATTCTTTCTTCCGACAAAGGGCGATCATCCAGTCTATCTAGTGGCTTTTGTAACCTTCGTGTGAGACCATATATACCGAATCCACGTCGTTGCTTCAAGTGTCAGCGCTTCGGACACGGGTCGCAAAGCTGCAGAGGGCGTGCCACCTGCGCTGAATGTGCATCAAATGAACATCTGTCCGACGATTTCAAATCTGCCGCCCGTTGTGCGAACTGCGAAGGGGACCACCCCGCCCACTCACGATCATGCCCCTCGTGGAAGAAAGAAAAAGAAATAATAGAACTGAAAGTAAAATTCAACTTGTCCTTTCAAGAGGCGCGCAAGCGTTTTGCTCCACATAACCAGCCCTCTTCTTCCTTCGCAGATGTGACGCGCCGGGGCGCCGCGCCACGTCTCTTCGCGCCCGCAAGTGTCACACCGAGTGTGACCGCGGTCGCGCCACCAGCGCCCCCGGCTGGAGTAGCCTGTGCTGGCTCCGCCCCCTTCCAAACAGGGCCAGCAGACTCCCGAGTCTGCCGGACCCCGGGCCACTGCGAAAGCAGTCAGGTCCGAAACCGCCGTGAACGTGCCTGCCAAGCAGGCACCATCCGCCACCTCACAAGAGGTGATGGACACAAGTCACCCTCCTCCGGCGACTGAGACGCTGAAGGACAGGCGCAGATCTTTGGAGCGCGCCAAAAAAGAAAAACCCCGCATTACAGGGCCCCCCAAAAGGCCCTGTAACCTAAGGAAACACTTTTGTACACACAGCAGCAAACTACATTAAAATGGAGATACAAATTCTACAGTGGAACGTCAGAGCACTGCTGAGAAACCTCGACGATGTCCAAGAACTTCTACACAAACACTCACCAAAAGTGCTGTGTGTACAAGAAACACACTTAAAATCCAAAAACACGAACCTTCTACGCAGTTACGTTATTTTCCGAAAGGACCGGGATGATGCTGTAGCGTCATCTGGCGGTGTGGCCGTTATAGTTGATCAAGGCATAGCATGTAGACACTTACCACTTCAAACGTCCTTGAGGCAGTGGCTGTTCGAGCGGTTCTTTTGAATAAGCTCGTCACCATTTGCTCTCTATACATACCCCCCACACTACAAGCTCCAAAAACATGAATTCCAGTCCATAATAGATCAACTGCCAGAGCCTTATCTTATCCTTGGAGACTTGAGAGAGAGAGAGAGAGGTTTATTTACAGAAAGGCAGAAAGGTCGGCCTGAGCGATAGCATGCTCTAGCCTGCTACTCTACATCGGGGGAGGGGAAAGGGGAGGGTAAAGGGTAATGAATGACGATGGGGAGGTAAGGAGGTGATTATATACAGTCCTGTCAAGTTGGCGCAGTGCTATAGCCGCGCATCCAATCCTGTTGCATGTAGGAAGGCTATGACCGCTTTTACGACCATGGTTGCACTGTCGGCGGCAGGCCAAGGGCGCAGCACAACCTCATCAGTTAAGGGCCTATTACGATAGCGTTCGGTAGCGGAAACAAGTCTTTGTCGTTCACGTGCGTATGTTGGGCAGCTGCAAAATATGTGCTCAAGTGTTTCCGGCACTTGACAGCGATCACAATCGGGACCGGTGTCACTGCAGCCGATATGGGGTATACAGCAGTATATGGGGTGACCCTCGCTGTGATGCACGAGGTCGTTTCATTGAACATTTCCTTTTCTCTTCCGGTGCATGTCTCTGGAATAGGAAAGAGCCAACATATTATAGTCTCGCTAACAATACTTACTCATCCATAGATCTCAGCATTGCATCTCCATCGCTTCTACCCCTACTCACATGGAAAGTCATCAATAATCCTTACGGAAGTGACCACTTTTCTGTAGTACTGAGCACACCAATATCGAATGAATGTCCTCCACGGGTTCCCAAATGGCACACGGACAAAGCCGATTGGGAACAGTTTCAAAAACTTACTCGCTTAAGTTGGACTGACATGTCTGGTTTAAGCATAGATACGGCCGTAGAATACGTTACAGCATTTCTGATAGATGCCGCAACCAAATGTATCCCACAAACAACTGGACTGCCCGGCAAGCGACGTGTCCCTTGGTGGAACAATGAATGTCGGAACGCACGAAAAAAAAAAAAGGCATGGAGGGTGCTTCGGGACTCACCGACAGCCGAGAATCTCGACACTTTCAAGAACATTAAGTCTCAAGGCAGAAGAACGCGCAGACAGGCTAGAAGGGAGAGCTGGCAAAAGTTTTTATCCGGAATCAATTCATATACACAAGAGGCGAGAGTGTGGAACATGGTTAGTAAGGTAGCAGGACGACAAGCACATTCACTTTTCACTTCCTCTAGCAGACACACAAGGCGACAGCTTGGAAGACCAGGCGACCTCTCTCGGAGCACACTTCGAACAGGTCTCCAGCTCGTCGCACTATACTGCAACTTTCCAACAATACAAAACAAGAATTGAAAAACAAAAACTAGAGCGCAAATCCACAAAACACGAGCCATACAATGAACCCTTCGTCTTAGCTGAGCTACAGGCATCGCTAAACTGCTGCAATGATTCCGCCCCAGGCTCCGATCGTGTAGTATATGAAATGTTAAAACACCTGCCCTCTGAAACTCAAAAATCCCTCCTTTCCCTGTATAATGCTGTTTGGTTTTTCGGCGAGATCCCATCTGCCTGGAAAGAAGCCATTGTTATTCCGATTCTAAAGCAAGGCAAAGATCCATCTTCCGTTACCAGTTACCGGCCCATCGCACTGACAAGCTGTCTGTGTAAACTTTTTGAAAAGATGGTAAACCGCCGACTAATGCACTTCCTTGAAACAAACAACATACTGGACCCATACCAGTGCGGCTTTCGAGAAGCCAAATCCACCACTGACCACCTTGTCCGTATCGAGGCACAAATTCGTGACACTTTCGTGCACAAGCAAGTTTTCCTTTCAGTGTTCCTCGATATGGAGAAGGCCTGTGACACTACATGGCGCTTTGGCATACTGCGAGACCTCTCACATTTAGGTGTGCGGGGCACAATGTTCTCCATAATCGAAAGTTATCCTGTCCAATCGGACATTCCGTGTTCGAGTGGGCACTGTTTTGTCCCGAACATTTGTCCAAGAAACAGGAGTACCGCAAGGTGGTGTACTCAGTTGCACACTTTTTATTATTAAAATGAATTCCTTGCGCCTGTCCATCCCACGCAGCATGTTTTACTGCACATACGTCGACGATGTGCAGATCGGTTTTAAATCGTGCAACCTTGCAATGTGTGAACGTCAGGTCCAGTTAGGTTTGAACAAAGTCTCCCAATGGACAGAAGAAGATGGGTTCAAACTGAACGCACAAAAGAGCACATGCGTCGTGTTCTCTCGAAAGAGAGGCCTTCATCCCGATCCGGATATTAACCTGAATGGCGAACGTCTGTCTGTAAACACTGAGCATAAGTTTTTGGGCCTACTATTAGACACAAAACTAACCTTCATACCACACATCAAGTATATCAAAAACAAGTGTTTAAAAACCACGAATATTCTGAAAGTGTTGTCACGAACTGCATGGGGTAGTGACAAGAAGTGCCTTCTCAGTCTTTATAAAAGCCTCATAGGCACGCGTCTAGATTACGGTGCTATAACATATCAGTCTGCGACACGAACAGCCTTAAGAATGCTCGACCCTATCCACCATCTCGGCATTCACCTTTCTACGGGTGCTTTTCGCACTAGCCCCGTAGAAAGTCTGTACGTAGAATCGAATGAGTGGTCGCTCCACCTGCAGTGATGTTACATGTCTTTCGTATACTATCTCAAGGTGAACGCACACAATGAACACCCCTCCCACTTCGCAATCAATGATTTGTCCAGTTCTGCCTTGTTCGACAACCGTCCTTCGTTGAGACAGCCCTACTCACTCCGGGTGAGGGGCCTCGCTGAGGAGCTGGGTGTGCCACTTCTTGAAAACCGTCTGATGGCTCCCGCTGCATATCTGCCGCCGTGGCAGTGGCAACTTATAGATTGTGATGTATCTTTCGTGGAAGTTACAAAGCACGCGCCTATTGCACACATCCGCACATACTTCCTCGAACTCCAACACAAATACAGCTTCCCAGAATTCTTTACCGATGCCTCAAAGACTCACACCTCTGTGTCATACGCTGCGGTCGGCCCATCCTTTTCGGATGCCGGCGCTCTGCACCCCCATACAAGCACCTTTACAGCAGAGGCCTACGCGATATTTGCGGCCGTCAAACACATTAAACATTTAAAACTACAAAGTGCAGTAATATACACCGATTCCCTAAGTGTGGTAAAAGCGCTCAAAACTTTGAAAAGACACAAAAAATCCCGTCCCTGTCTCGCTCTACTCACTTTTATGCACAGTATACACATTCAAACAGCACGTCGTAGTCTGCTGGCACCGCGAGATACAAGGAAACGTCTTGGCGGATCAGCTAGCTGCATCCGTCAACGAAACCGCTGCCAATAGATCACTAGCTATCCCTGCGCTTGACTTAAAACCTTTTCTTAAACGAAAGCTCAGGGCATATTGGCAGAGCACATGGGATAAGCACACAGAAAATAAACTGCACGTTATTAAGCCACAACTTGGTCATTGGCCGCCAGTATCGAAATCACGCCGCACAGAAGTTACACTTACAAGGCTAAGGGCAGGACACACACACAGTACACACTCATACCTTTTGTCTGGTGGCGATCCACCATTGTGTGACAGATGTGGAGAAGCACTAACCGTGCTTCACATTTTAATTCAATGCAAAGAATTAGATATTCTGAGAAAACAACACTTCCCATTACCCTACCGACAGCAAATACCATTTCACCCATCAATGTTCATCGGTAGGGATCCGCTTTTCAAACATCAATCATTGTTGGCATTTTTAAGAGACTTACGTACTTTTCATGTAATATATCCAGGCATTGCGTAGCACGACCTCTCAAGAGAGGTCGCTGCTGTGGTGGCTACAGTAAACAAAGCACCCGCCTCGTGGCCCTTGGACGCAAGGGCGTTGACGAGGCACTTGTGCTAATGCCATATATGTCCATCATCGTTTTATCATCACGACATTTTGTCATTCATTCTCACTACACACGTTTCACGTCACTTTCATGGTTTTAATATTTCTGTGTTTTACCCGCCTTACCGCGAGGAATTTTAAGGGCCCCTATACAGCCGCTTACATTATCATTGTTCACATCTATTGTCCAATGACCTGGCGCTCTTTGGCCATCATATGGCCCTTGCGCCATAAAACACCATACATCATCATCATCATCATCAACTTAAGACCACGCAAGGCCAACCCATTCCAAGGCTGGGTTTTGTCAAAATTTTGGGACTCCTAATCAATGCTAAAGGTTGTAACTCGGAAGCGATTAACAAGATTGGAGCGCAGGCAAACAACTTACTCAGACTCATTTCTAGGGTGACTAGCAAAAGAGGAGGACTCCAAGAAGATATTCTGCTTAGGGTGTTTGACGCCTTTTTCATCAGCCATGTTAATTACTCAGCCCCCCTACCTCAAGTTGAGTAAGGTGGAAAAAAATAAGCTGGATACACTCATTAGAACCGGTCTTAAGAGGCTGCTTGGCCTACCGCAATCCACCTGCACGGAGAGGCTTTTAGAGCTAGGATTACATGACACAGTTGAAGAACTAATTGAGGCTCACTTTGCTGCACAAGTCTGTAGATTATCGTCAACCAGGCCGGGAAATAAAATTCTTGACGAGGCAGGCATATCACCCTTAGTTTCGCTGCAAAATGTGCACCCTCTTTCTACAGAAGCAAAGGAAAGCATAATGGAGCCGATTCCGAGACACATCCACCCTATCTATAACAAGGGTCGGAGAGTCGCTCGTGCAAAGGCTATTCTCAAAGAGACTCGGCCCACACACGGCTGACGTTTTGTTTGTCGATGCAGCCCAATACGAGGTAAAAGAAAGATTCGCTATAGCAGTTGTTGACGCGCCAGGAACACTAATCAATGCAGCATCAGTGCAAACAAAACATGTACATGTGGCGGAGGAGACCGCCGTAGCCCTGGCCCTTCATACGGCTAAACAGCCCGTCACCGTCTACTCGGATTCGCGTACGGCGGTCAGAAACAACTCAAATGCTTTAATATCAGGCCAAGCCGCTAGCATCGTTCACAAATCTCTGCAAGGAGGAACAAATGAAGAGCTCAGCAGTCACCACATCTCGTGGTGACCGCTGAATTACGTCTCACTCTAAGCTGGGTAGGCGAAAATTCCCTCCACCGAACCCCAAATTAAACAGAGCCCAATCAGTTACTCTCAGACTTCTGCAGACATGCACTTATCTTACTCCTAGAGCTTTCCGTTGGTCCAATCCCGATTTTCCACAGTCGTGCTCTAAATGCGGGCACGAAACCTGCTCCTTTGACCATATGCTCTGGCTGTGCCCACTTAACCTGGGCTCCACTCTACATGATGCGGCCACCTGGGATGAGCGACTGCGCAGTCCGGACCTCACGCATCAACTCCAGGCCGTCCAGAGGGCTGGTGTCGTCGCCGAGAGTCATCATCTCCCGATTCCGACATGTTTGGAGCCACCGACTTGATTGGGGAGGTCTCTTGGCCTCTTTTAGGGGCGAAGCCCCTTATGGCGAGTCCTGGCCGGTTGTCGAGCGGCGTCGATCGTCGATCGTCAACCATCCTCTGTACCCCGTAGTGTTCCCTTATCGCGCAATAGAGGGCGCTGTCCCACAGAGATGCATGCAAACTGCAGTTGGGTGACGATATACTAGGTGGCGCTGTACGCATTCCATTTCTCGTCTCGTTTCCGAGAGGGCGCTGTCCCAGACATGCGTACAATATGGCGGTTGGGTGAAGGTACGCTAGATGGCGTTGGCGGTGCAGCTGCTCTCCGATTGGCTGCTGCGCGGGGTTGCGCCGGGCGGCGAGCGCCCGCTATCTCTCATTCCCCGGATCGTCGCCGTACGAGTGCGCTTGCCGGATCGTGCTGCTTGGCGGACCATGGACGACGAGGAGCGCCGGGTGCGGAAGGCCGCGCCGCTGCGGCTCGTGCTCGTCGGCAGGATCCCGAGGTGCGAGCTCGAGAGGCCGCCGCGACGCGAGCGCGGCGCCAGGCGGATCTCGAGGCGGTTGCGCGCCCGCGAAGCCGCCGCCAAGCGCGCGCGGCGTCAGGCGGATCCCGAGACAGTGCGCGCCAAGGAGGCCGCCCAGCAGTAATCGCTTTGATTACTGCTGGGCGAAACCACTGAAGATTTCACGGTGTAACCATGATTGCTTCACGAGCTTCGCCCCAAACTCTTCATCATTCACCCCGTGGATATGCTGTGATTTTTTGTCTTGTCCCTCAGGACTCGAATAAAGTTCTTTGTATGTATGTACCCCCCACTTGTTACTGCTTTACGAAACTACCCAATTTCAAGGTCGCCAGCTTGGCATATCCACATTTAAATTGGCAGTCTGTCAAATGAGTTTACAAGCGCTGCAAATGCTAATATGGACTTCGTCATTTTTCGCACAGTAGGGTGGTTCAAAATACTGCTTTTATTGAAATAGCAGTGCTCATGTTCAATTTAGGTGATGTTGAATGGTTTGCATATTTTTGTTTTCTTTTCTAAATGTAAGCTTTCTTTGTTATACTGATCCAAAGTCGGGATTTTGCGATAAAATACGGGTGTTTTTTTTTCCCGTAACCTGCTCCAAATTTGGATTTTCGTGCTTCAAAAGTAACATTTTTTTTGCTCCAAAAATTGCTCCAAATTTTATTTCGGCTGTTGGACCCCTGGATCTGCGACCTCGAAGCAAATAACCAAGCTGCAACGCCGACCATTAACTTACTCGCAGCATCGAGAACCATCAGGCATGACAACGCTCTGCTTCATTTCCACGCCTACTTACCTAAAAAAGTTGGCAAAATGCATGCGTCTTTGGTATTACACCAGACCCTTAATGCACACTAGAACGAATGGAAATTGACTGGTAACATAAAGAGCCCAAGGTGAACTTTCGAATTAATTCACGAGCAAATAGCTTAACGCTCAGATGCCTCGTGAAACAGTATACTGTGCCAAGAAGCTTAGTCGAACACGGCCGTGACCCGACATGTGCAGTGCCTCGAGAAAATGCAAGCAACAGTGTGACAATACCTGTTTTCCTGTTTTGGTAGAGCCACATCAACCCAACAATCGCAGTTAAATCATTATTAATAAAATTGCAGAGTTACAGTTTCCCCGAACAAGGCACCACTGCCACAACAACAACAACAAAAAAAGAACTCCAGTGCTTGTCGAATGGGTGCTGTTGTGCTGACCAGCTGAGGGGCGGCCGAGCCACTCCTTAAAACATGGAGAGGGGGGCCGGGCCCCCCCGGGCACCCCCTGACTTTAAGCCATGTGCGCGAGACCTTATTTCTATGTAACGCGCTCATGCTGTGGCGTTGCGCGGTTACCTTGCGTCGATGCGTCGCTTGCGTTCTGCGAAAAGGAGAGGAAATTTTGACGCCGCCGCTGTGCACACACCATGCTACATGCAAGTCTGTTTCTGTGCAGTTTGTATCACGATTATTACTTCTGTGGCTTCTGTGAATGCACCGCGGAGCTTCGAAAAGTTCAGTTTCTAGATCGCTGGTCTTCCCGAACGTTGATGTGACCGGGACTGCCAGAATTTCTTTTGAACTTTCAATTAGGTTAGGCACAATTTAGATAATGGTTCTTTTAGGGGCGAAGCTCCTTAGGGTGTGGGTCTGTCCCTCCTCTGTAGTTGTAGTCGTAGTTGTAGTAGGTAGGTAGCCACGTATAGTGGAATGTACCCACTCCACGTGATAAAGATGACGATGACGCAGTATAGTGGAATGTACAGCACTACACGTGATAACGATGAAGTATGAGCGCGCTCCAGTATAGTGGAATGTACCCACTACACGTGATAACGATGACGATGACGCTGATGACCATGAAGTATAAGCGCGTTCCAGACCACGCATTCTCTTTCTGCCATGGATGAAAACGATCGAGCTTCGCCCACTCATCATCATTCACTTCGTGGATATGGCGTGATTTTTTTTTCAAACTGTATGACCTCGATCAATGAACGGAGTTTATTGGATAGCATATTCATAGCACGTGCGAAGCGATCCTGACAAGGTAGTCTCACAGCGTTCGGTTCCTCCGCGTTCTTGTGCTCTAGGATACGGGCGAAGTATTACGTATACTTACTTGACGGTGCCGGGTTATTAAACTCGGAACCGCCGAGCGCACCGCCGAATGCCGGTCACATGCGTATTTCTATGCGCCGCTTTCCAGTAACTCTTTCGATCGTGGGATCGTTGGTGATTAGCCGTTTCCGATATAGCGATCTATTGTTTTATCGAGGTGACTTCTCATGTCACGTTTCCACAGAGACCACGGAGGCGACAAGAAAAACACCTTTACTTTACTTAGGCCCGGCTACGACTGATCCGTTTTCAGCGGCAGGGCTAGCTCGAGCCCCGAGCGTCATCGCGCCCAGCACAATAATCGGTCTCTTTTTAGGGGCGAAGCTCCTTAGGGCATAGGCTAGTCCGGCGTCGTCCTGCGTCGTTGTCGTCGTCGTAGCCACCCCTGTGCGATGACGATGACGCTGCCATCACGGCACAGCACATGGAATGTACCCACTATGCGTCATAACGATGACGATGATGACGTTGACGACGATGACGATCGCGATGCCATACAACACATGGCATCGCGATATGGTCTCACATGCTTATCGTTTGACCACATGCAACCAACTACCATCCGAGGAACCTGCACCGATCTCGTCTTTGCAGACTTTCCACTACGACCCATCCAGGAACCGCTGTCCCTCCATTTCACCGACCATAAAGCCGTTATAATGAAGGGGGAACGGAAGCCACGGCTTATGGAAACGGTAACCACGACCAACGAAGAAACGAAAACAAAACGGAAAATGACGGCTCACGAATAAAATATAAATTTCTTGCATATATACACACAGTGTTTGTCACGTCTTTGATGATGTACTGGGCGAATTTCACGGAAGATTCACGGTTTACCGATGAACCTCCGGAGCTTCGCCCACTCATCATCATTCACTCCATGGATATGCTGTGATATTTTTATTTGTTCTCCTTCGCCAGCGCTATACAGCCCGCAAACTTCGAAGTATAGTGCGTTTACAGCACATGCGGATCTCTTGCAGACATCGCACTTCTAAGTGCTCTAATATAGGAGGCGCATAACTGCAGCAAAAAAAGAAAAGAAAAGAAAGAGCGGATTTGAGTATAAATAGGCCCTAGCATGAAATTTGCCTATCGTACACCTTGACCTGACATTTCCAAATCAGTGGGAGGTCACATAAAAGCGCAAAAGCATCTTTTCCTCGCCTCATGCAAGCCGCGCCCGGCCGCGCCAACAGCGCGGCAGCCTTTCCGACCCTCAGCGGCGAGCGCCG
Source organism: Rhipicephalus appendiculatus (assembly GCA_030522465.1). Classification (NCBI taxonomy): domain Eukaryota; kingdom Metazoa; phylum Arthropoda; class Arachnida; order Ixodida; family Ixodidae; genus Rhipicephalus; species Rhipicephalus appendiculatus. The sequence continues at coordinate 84,779 of JALIZH010015195.1, forward strand.
CGGTGCGGAGGAAGAGCGGGCCACGCCCACATCTGAAATTACGCTCTCTCCGTGCGATTGGGACGGCCGGAGAGAAACCCGCCGGCGCGCTATCTCGGAGGCCATGCACGAAGCTGCGCGACCTCCCTCTAGGTAGAGGGCGCGGCGCCGAGTCTACAAGCCGCGCGCTGACGCGCAGCGACGCGTACTGTCGGCCGCAAAAGTTTGCGGGATCTGCAGCGCGTGGCGGAGCGATGAAAAACTGCATCGCTGCGTCACCTACCGTGACGCGGCGGGTGTTGAGGATATTAACCGTGGCCTTTGCGATTAGATCCGGCAAAGGCGCGTTATCTGAACGCGCCGTAGCTAATCGCTAAGGCCTATAGCCTCGAAACTCGCCGTGTCACGGTAGGTGACGCAGCGATGCAGTTTTTCGTCGCTCTCCACGCGCTGCAGATCCCGCAAACTTTTGCGGCCGACAGTACGTCTGGTCAGGCCTTTAGGCGCCCGTTTCTGCGTTGTGCGGCGTCGCCGCTGCCGTTGCCGTCATTGGCGTAACCGACGGAGATGGAAATAAAGTGAGAAAAAAAATACCCAGTATCGAATGGGATTTCAACCGGGGCCTTCTGCGTGGAAGACAAGTATTCTACCACAGAGCTACGCTGGTGCTTGAAACTCATTTACAAAAAAACTACACACGGGCCATTTCGGGCAAGGAATCGCGTTAACCTATGCATTATAGCGTGGCAGAATAGTAAAAAAAAAAAACAGTCATCACACCATGCTTATTGCGCAACGAGTATGTGGTTTAATGCTTCCCACCCACTGCAATGTGCTCAGCCTTAATTCTTCATCGTCAGCAGCCACATGCAGCATCAACAAAGTGCACATAATACCTTGCAGATGTGTAGCGTGTACATCGCTTATCCACAGAAAGAGCAATAATGGCGTAGTGGGCGCTGTCCTACTTCACAAAAATTATGATTTATGGCGTAGTCGGTTCCTTGCGGAAAGCCAACACTTCCTTGCCCCAACGCGAAACTGCGCTCAGAATTCGCATCAGGCAGTATCGTAATCGTCGGTGAATTTTTTTTCTCTTGACAGTGCAGAAGACGGGAGGCGCCTACTACCATTATCTGAGCTGTAGAGTTACTATGATTCATTATTTACGCATCTGCTGCTCTGTTGATGGCTGCAGAAGACGGGAGGCACTTACTACCATTATCTGACCTGTGGAGTTACTATGATTCATTATTTACGCATCTGCTGAAATTACGGCTCATTACAGTGGGGAGCGGCGAAGTTTTCCATCTCCCCATCCAAAACTGAGTAGAGCACAATCTTGTACGCTCAGGATGCTTCAGACGTGTTCGTACCCATCGAGAGGTTTCCTTAGCAGGCTCCACACAGAGATAGATCCTCATTGCCCGGATTGCGGGGAAGATTTTTGTACTTTAGCCCACATGCTCTGGCAGTGCCCTGTGTTACAGGACTTCAACAACAGCGAGGACTGGGAGAAAGCCATCACGAGCTCAAAATTGGAAGACCAGTCTAAGGCTGTCCAGAGGGCCCGTGAGAGAGCGGAGAGGCATGGCCTCCCGGCTCCAACATGGGATTAGCCGACAGCAAGCCAGGGGTCCTCTGTAGGACTGCACTGGCTGGCTCCTCAGGACCTTAATTAATAAAGTTCCTTGTCTGTCTGTCTGCTGCTCTGTTGATGGCTGCAGAAGACGGGAGGCGCCTACTACCATTATCTGAGCTGTGGAGTTACTATGATTCATTATTTACGCATCTGCTGCTCTGTTGATGGCTGCAGAAGACGGGAGGCGCTTACTACCATTATCTGACCTGTGGAGTTACTGTGATTAATTATTTACGCATCTGCCACTCTGTTAATGGATGCAGAAGACGGGAGGCGCCTACTACCATTATCTGAGCTGTGGAGTTACTATGATTCATTATTTACGCATCTGCTGCTCTGTTAATGGGTGCAGAAGACGGGAAGCGCCTCTACCATTATCTGAGCTGTGGAGTTACTATGATTCATTATTTACGCATCTGCTGCTCTGTTGATGGCTGCAGAAGACGGGAGGTGCTTACTACCATTATCTGACCTGTGGAGTTACTGTGATTAATTATTTACGCATCTGCCACTCTGTTAATGGATGCAGAAGACGGGAAGCGCCTCTACCATTATCTGAGCTGTGGAGTTACTATGATTCATTATTTACGCATCTGCTGCTCTGTTGATGGCTGCAGAAGACGGGAGGCGCTTACTACCATTATCTGACCTGTCGAGTTACTGTGATTAATTATTTACGCATCTGCCACTCTGTTATAGGTGCAGAAGACGGGAGGCGCTTACTACCATTATCTGAGCTGTGGAGTTACTATGATTCATTATTTACGCATCTGCTGCTCTGTTGATGGCTGCAGAAGACGGGAGGCGCTTACTACCATTATCTGACCTGTCGAGTTACTGTGATTAATTATTTACGCATCTGCCACTCTGTTAATGGATGCAGAAGACGGGAGGCGCCTACTACCATTATCTGAGCTGTGGAGTTACTATGATTCATTATTTACGCATCTGCTGCTCTGTTAATGGGTGCAGAAGACGGGAGGCGCCTACTACCATTATCTGAGCTGTGGAGTTACTATGATTCATTATTTACGCATCTGCTGCTCTGTTGATGGCTGCAGAAGACGGGAGGCGCTTACTACCATTATCTGACCTGTCGAGTTACTGTGATTAATTATTTACGCATCTGCCACTCTGTTAATGGGTGCAGAAGACGGGAGGCGCTTACTACCATTATCTGAGCTGTGGAGTTACTATGATTCATTATTTACGCATCTGCTGCTCTGTTGATGGCTGCAGAAGACGGGAGGCGCTTACTACCATTATCTGACCTGTCGAGTTACTGTGATTAATTATTTACGCATCTGCCACTCTGTTAATGGGTGCAGAAGACGGGAGGCGCCTACTACCATTATCTGAGCTGTGGAGTTACTATGATTCATTATTTACGCATCTGCTGCTCTGTTGATGGCTGCAGAAGACGGGAGGCGCTTACTACCATTATCTGACCTGTCGAGTTACTGTGATTAATTATTTACGCATCTGCCACTCTGTTAATGGGTGCAGAAGACGGGAGGCGCCTACTACCATTATCTGAGCTGTGGAGTTACTATGATTCATTATTTACGCATCTGCTGCTCTGTTGATGGCTGCAGAAGACGGGAGGCGCTTACTACCATTATCTGAGCTGTGGAGTTACTATGATTCATTATTTACGCATCTGCCACTCTGTTAATGGGTGCAGAAGACGGGAGGCGCCTACTACCATTATCTGAGCTGTGGAGTTACTATGATTCATTATTTACGCATCTGCTGCTCTGTTGATGGCTGCAGAAGACGGGAGGCGCTTACTACCATTATCTGACCTGTCGAGTTACTGTGATTAATTATTTACGCATCTGCCACTCTGTTAATGGGTGCAGAAGACGGGAGGCGCTTACTACCATTATCTGAGCTGTGGAGTTACTATGATTCATTATTTACGCATCTGCTGCTCTGTTGATGGCTGCAGAAGACGGGAGGCGCTTACTACCATTATCTGACCTGTCGAGTTACTGTGATTAATCATTTACGCATCTGCCACTCTGTTAATGGATGCAGAAGACGGGAGGCGCCTACTACCATTATCTGAGCTGTGGAGTTACTATGATTCATTATTTACGCATCTGCTGCTCTGTTGATGGCTGCAGAAGACGGGAGGCGCTTACTACCATTATCTGACCTGTCGAGTTACTGTGATTAATTATTTACGCATCTGCCACTCTGTTAATGGATGCAGAAGACGGGAGGCGCTTACTACCATTATCTGACCTGTCGGAGTTACTGTGATTAATTATTTACGCATCTGCTGCTCTGTTAATGGGTGCAGAAGACGGGAGGCGCTTACTACCATTATCTGAGCTGTGGAGTTACTATGATTCATTATTTACGCATCTGCTGCTCTGTTGATGGCTGCAGAAGACGGGAGGCGCTTACTACCATTATCTGACCTGTCGAGTTACTGTGATTAATTATTTACGCATCTGCCACTCTGTTAATGGATGCAGAAGACGGGAGGCGCCTACTACCATTATCTGAGCTGTGGAGTTACTATGATTCATTATTTACGCATCTGCTGCTCTGTTGATGGCTGCAGAAGACGGGAGGCGCTTACTACCATTATCTGACCTGTCGAGTTACTGTGATTAATTATTTACGCATCTGCCACTCTGTTAATGGATGCAGAAGACGGGAGGCGCCTACTACCATTATCTGAGCTGTGGAGTTACTATGATTCATTATTTACGCATCTGCTGCTCTGTTGATGGCTGCAGAAGACGGGAGGCGCTTACTACCATTATCTGACCTGTCGAGTTACTGTGATTAATTATTTACGCATCTGCCACTCTGTTAATGGGTGCAGAAGACGGGAGGCGCTTACTACCATTATCTGAGCTGTGGAGTTACTATGATTCATTATTTACGCATCTGCTGCTCTGTTGATGGCTGCAGAAGACGGGAGGCGCTTACTACCATTATCTGACCTGTCGGAGTTACTGTGATTAATTATTTACGCATCTGCCACTCTGTTAATGGATGCAGAAGACGGGAGGCGCCTACTACCATTATCTGAGCTGTGGAGTTACTATGATTCATTATTTACGCATCTGCTGCTCTGTTGATGGCTGCAGAAGACGGGAGGCGCTTACTACCATTATCTGACCTGTCGAGTTACTGTGATTAATTATTTACGCATCTGCCACTCTGTTAATGGATGCAGAAGACGGGAGGCGCCTACTACCATTATCTGAGCTGTGGAGTTACTATGATTCATTATTTACGCATCTGCTGCTCTGTTGATGGCTGCAGAAGACGGGAGGCGCTTACTACCATTATCTGACCTGTCGAGTTACTGTGATTAATTATTTACGCATCTGCCACTCTGTTAATGGATGCAGAAGACGGGAGGCGCCTACTACCATTATCTGAGCTGTGGAGTTACTATGATTCATTATTTACGCATCTGCTGCTCTGTTGATGGCTGCAGAAGACGGGAGGCGCTTACTACCATTATCTGACCTGTCGAGTTACTGTGATTAATTATTTACGCATCTGCCACTCTGTTAATGGATGCAGAAGACGGGAGGCGCCTACTACCATTATCTGAGCTGTGGAGTTACTATGATTCATTATTTACGCATCTGCTGCTCTGTTAATGGGTGCAGAAGACGGGAAGCGCCTCTACCATTATCTGAGCTGTGGAGTTACTATGATTCATTATTTACGCATCTGCTGCTCTGTTGATGGCTGCAGAAGACGGGAGGCGCTTACTACCATTATCTGACCTGTCGAGTTACTGTGATTAATTATTTACGCATCTGCCACTCTGTTAATGGGTGCAGAAGACGGGAGGCGCTTACTACCATTATCTGAGCTGTGGAGTTACTATGATTCATTATTTACGCATCTGCTGCTCTGTTGACGGCTGCAGAAGACGGGAGGCGCTTACTACCATTATCTGAGCCTGTGGAGTTACTATGATTCATTATTTACGCATCTGCCACTCTGTTAATGGGTGCAGAAGACGGGAGGCGCCTACTACCATTATCTGAGCTGTGGAGTTACTATGATTCATTATTTACGCATCTGCTGCTCTGTTGATGGCTGCAGAAGACGGGAGGCGCTTACTACCATTATCTGACCTGTCGAGTTACTGTGATTAATCATTTACGCATCTGCCACTCTGTTAATGGATGCAGAAGACGGGAGGCGCCTACTACCATTATCTGAGCTGTGGAGTTACTATGATTCATTATTTACGCATCTGCTGCTCTGTTGATGGCTGCAGAAGACGGGAGGCGCTTACTACCATTATCTGACCTGTCGAGTTACTGTGATTAATTATTTACGCATCTGCCACTCTGTTAATGGATGCAGAAGACGGGAGGCGCTTACTACCATTATCTGAGCCTGTGGAGTTACTATGATTCATTATTTACGCATCTGCTGCTCTGTTGATGGGCTGCAGAAGACGGGAGGCGCTTACTACCATTATCTGACCTGTCGAGTTACTGTGATTAATTATTTACGCATCTGCCACTCTGTTAATGGATGCAGAAGACGGGAGGCGCCTACTACCATTATCTGAGCTGTGGAGTTACTATGATTCATTATTTACGCATCTGCTGCTCTGTTGATGGCTGCAGAAGACGGGAGGCGCTTACTACCATTATCTGACCTGTCGGAGTTACTGTGATTAATTATTTACGCATCTGCCACTCTGTTAATGGATGCAGAAGACGGGAGGCGCCTACTACCATTATCTGAGCTGTGGAGTTACTATGATTCATTATTTACGCATCTGCTGCTCTGTTGATGGCTGCAGAAGACGGGAGGCGCTTACTACCATTATCTGACCTGTGGAGTTACTATGATTCATTATTTACGCATCTGCTGAAATTACGGCTCATTACAGAGGGGAGCGGCGAGTTTTCCATCTCCCCATCCAAAACTGAGTAGAGCACAATCTTGTACGCTCAGGATGCTTCAGACGTGTTCGTACCCATCGAGAGGTTTCCTTAGCAGGCTCCACACAGAGATAGATCCTCATTGCCCGGATTGCGGGGAAGATTTTTGTACTTTAGCCCACATGCTCTGGCAGTGCCCTGTGTTACAGGACTTCAACAACAGCGAGGACTGGGAGAAAGCCATCACGAGCTCAAAATTGGAAGACCAGTCTAAGGCTGTCCAGAGGGCCCGTGAGAGAGCGGAGAGGCATGGCCTCCCGGCTCCAACATGGGATTAGCCGACAGCAAGCCAGGGGTCCTCTGTAGGACTGCACTGGCTGGCTCCTCAGGACCTTAATTAATAAAGTTCCTTGTCTGTCTATCTGCTGCTCTGTTGATGGCTGCAGAAGACGGGAGGCGCCTACTACCATTATCTGAGCTGTGGAGTTACTATGATTCATTATTTACGCATCTGCTGCTCTGTTGATGGCTGCAGAAGACGGGAGGCGCTTACTACCATTATCTGACCTGTGGAGTTACTATGATTCATTATTTACGCATCTGCTGCTCTGTTAATGGGTGCAGAAGACGGGAGGCGCCTTACTACCATTATCTGACCTGTGGAGTTACTATGATTCATTATTTACGCATCTGCTGCTCTGTTGATGGCTGCAGAAGACGGGAGGCGCTTACTACCATTATCTGACCTGTGGAGTTACTATGATTCATTATTTACGCATCTGCTGCTCTGTTAATGGGTGCAGAAGACGGGAGGCGCCTACTACCATTATCTGACCTGTGGAGTTACTATGATTCATTATTTACGCATCTGCTGCTCTGTTGATGGCTGCAGAAGACGGGAGGCGCCTTACTACCATTATCTGACCTGTGGAGTTACTATGATTCATTATTTACGCATCTGCTGCTCTGTTGATGGCTGCAGAAGACGGGAGGCGCCTACTACCATTATCTGAGCTGTGGAGTTACTATGATTCATTATTTACGCATCTGCTGCTCTGTTGATGGCTGCAGAAGACGGGAGGCGCCTTACTACCATTATCTGACCTGTGGAGTTACTATGATTCATTATTTACGCATCTGCTGCTCTGTTAATGGGCTGCAGAAGACGGGAGGCGCCTTACTACCATTATCTGAGCTGTGGAGTTACTATGATTCATTATTTACGCATCTGCTGCTCTGTTGATGGCTGCAGAAGACGGGAGGCGCCTTACTACCATTATCTGACCTGTGGAGTTACTATGATTCATTATTTACGCATCTGCTGCTCTGTTGATGGCTGCAGAAGACGGGAGGCGCCTTACTACCATTATCTGACCTGTGGAGTTACTATGATTCATTATTTACGCATCTGCTGCTCTGTTGATGGGCTGCAGAAGACGGGAGGCGCCTACTACCATTATCTGAGCCTGTGGAGTTACTATGATTCATTATTTACGCATCTGCTGCTCTGTTGATGGCTGCAGAAGACGGGAGGCGCTTACTACCATTATCTGACCTGTGGAGTTACTATGATTCATTATTTACGCATCTGCTGCTCTGTTAATGGGTGCAGAAGACGGGAGGCGCCTACTACCATTATCTGAGCCTGTGGAGTTACTATGATTCATTATTTACGCATCTGCTGCTCTGTTGATGGCTGCAGAAGACGGGAGGCGCTTACTACCATTATCTGACCTGTGGAGTTACTATGATTCATTATTTACGCATCTGCTGCTCTGTTGATGGCTGCAGAAGACGGGAGGCGCCTACTACCATTATCTGAGCCTGTGGAGTTACTATGATTCATTATTTACGCATCTGCTGCTCTGTTGATGGGCTGCAGAAGACGGGAGGCGCTTACTACCATTATCTGAGCTGTGGAGTTACTATGATTCATTATTTACGCATCTGCTGCTCTGTTGATGGCTGCAGAAGACGGGAGGCGCCTTACTACCATTATCTGACCTGTGGAGTTACTATGATTCATTATTTACGCATCTGCTGCTCTGTTGAATGGCTGCAGAAGACGGGAGGCGCCTACTACCATTAGATAGATAGATAGATAGATAGATAGATAGATAGATAGATAGATAGATAGATAGATAGATAGATAGATAGATAGGCTAAAAGCGCCTGCAGTACGCAAAGAAATGCTTCGCATTTAATAATATAGCGCTAGTTTCAGTACGAAGAAAGCAGTTTTGTTATGCACAGTGTTGGCGGAAACGCTTTACAAGCATAAGTCGGCAAAAACTGTGGAGCTCATTCAGACTCACTCAAGAAATATATCTTGCGCTTTGGACTCACTCTGACTGAGACTCACCAAAATATTGCCGAGCCGGTCTCACTAGAATTAACACTCACGAAAATTTTAGATGTGAAGCATCTTATGGCGAAGCTTAATCCGGTGGTGGTGGTGGTGGTGGTGGTGGTGGTGGTGGTCGTGTGCCGGCGTGACCACCCTTACTGCGCATGCGCAAACCTTTCAAAAAAAAAATAAAAACCTCCTCTCCCCCTCTCTCTCCTCTAGGCATCCCTCCCCGCGGCAACCATACCCTCACTGCGCATGCGCCTCCCCTCCTCTCTCCCCTTCTACGCTCCCCCCTCTCTCCTCTAGGCATCCGTGCCCGCGGCGCCCACACTCCCACTGCGCATGCGCGTCCCCCCCTCTCTCTCCTACGCTCCCCCCTCTCTCCTCTAGGCATCCCTGCCCGCGGCGACCACACTCCCACTGCGCATGCGCGTCCCCCCCCCCTCTCTCTCCCCCCTCTGTCGCCTCGCGACGCCGACGCAGGCAGCGTCTGCTAGCGAGTTTCTTGGTTGAAAAAACCGACTGCTCGCGCTGCACAACCGTTCACTGGCCACCCCGTATATATGGCAATAGATCTTGACCTCCAAGGTGGTGCCGGTGGGAGATTTCTCCTGTGCGTTGTTGAACAATAAAAATTCGCAGCGTGCGCGTTAACTAAAAGCGGACTGCGGGTCTCTGTGTCCAGTCGGAGTCTTCTGTCTCTCATTGCCCATTAGCAGCGATTGGCATGTTCCAGTAGGAAACACCGCTCCATCACTGCGTGCTTTGCGCCTCCCCAGTTTTCTGTCCTGCGCAACGCTGCGATGAGCACCAGCGTCAACGCCACCACCAATGTAAGCGTTAGAGCCCGCTGCTTCACATCTACACATGGTTCCCTTTAGCGGGAGATGGTGTAATTTTTCTTTAACCGGACTCACTCGGACTCAAACTCACCAAAATATTACTCGCCCGGACTCAGACTCACGCCTCGATCTGAGTCTGAGTGAGTCCGAGTGAGTTCGCCTACCAAAGTTTACAAGTAATGCCACTACCCGTAACGCGTCACTTTTTACAGCGAAAGCTGTTATGAGATCACAAGGGCCGTTTTTGCGCCGTAGTTGTCCGCCGCCGCCGCCGCCGGTGTCCGTAACCACTATCGCTTGAAATAAAAAGAACTGAATAAATAAAAAAAATTTATGACAGAATGGGAATCGAACCCGGGCCCTCTGCGTGGCAGCCCTGCACTCTACCACTGAGCTACGCCGGGGCTTGAAACTGCGTTGCAAACTGACCCTATGCAGGCTTCATGTCGGGTGAGGAATCGCGTTAACGTGTACCAAAGCGTTTTAGAACAGTACAGTAACAGCCAGGCGTCACACAACGTGTGGGTCATTCAATGCTCCAACCCATTACAAAAGCATCAGGCATAATTCTTCATCGTCGTCAGCCACAGCATCAATAAACTGCACATAACGCGTTGCAAGTGTGTAGCGGGTACCGCGCTTTTCCGAAAAATGAGGAATAATGGCACAGTGGACGCATCCCCATTACACAAAAATTACGACTTATGGCGTAGTGGGTGCCGTGCAAGTGTGCTTGTAGTAGTTGTCCCAAGAGTGCGTAGAAAAGGCTCTAGAAGGCCGCTCTTCCAGCTTTCGCTGCTACTGTGCTGCACGTTCCGCGCAGGCCAGGCAGTTTTTTTTCGCACTAATGTACTTGTTGCCCATTTCTGAAGGAAAGAAGGGTAAATTTAAGGGCTCGTTTTCTTTGTTAGACACGATATTAATGAGAACTAACAGACAGTGATGCCAAGGAAAGTATAGGGGATGTTATTAGAAGTAATTGTAATGTAACCTAAATGAGAAGAAAGAAAAGTGGACGAAAAGATAACTCGCCACCGGCAGGGGACCAAACCTGCGAGCTTCGAATAACGCATCCGATCCTCTACCACTGAGCTACGGCGGCGATCATCCGAGGGAACGTCACTCAGCGGCGCCAGTAGCCTCTACGGCTAGTGTGGAACACTCTTTTGCCTGTTGGCTTCACGTATCACGTGATCTTATTACGAGCTGGCAGCTGACTAATTATCCCTCGTATCCTACCCGAAGGCATCAAGTCTGCCAGAACGAGACCTTAGCTATGAATGAAGGAAAGAAGTGCAAATTTAAGGGCTCGTTTTCTTTGTGATACGTCTGAATGAGTGCGGACGCACTAATTTAGAAGCGAGACATGCTGTCCGACGACAGTTCTGAAATGGAGCTGTTGCTTAAGTTCTACAAAAGTTTTCCCTGAAATACTATAGCGCTGTTTATCAGTTTTGTTTTCAAAATAAGATTTGTTGCTCTCTGCTTCTAGCTCCAGTGTACAGGTTTCTGCTTGTTGAATCCCTGAATGATCATGACTGACCTTGAGGGCCTTCGCATAAACACTCGCAATTTTCCGCAGCGATTACATTGGTGAAAGAGACAATAATGCTTTATGCTGTACATATTTTTCCGGGACTATGCAGTTTAAGCATTTCTTTATTCCTACAAGATCCGCGCACATGTTTTGCATGCTAGTAGAAGCACGCCATGAGAATTACTGTAAATTCGTCGAGAGGTGCGTTCGACAAAGGCAGAGTTCAATGAAAGCGTTGCTACACAAGTACTACTCAGCGCTTATCACAATACACGTTTTGTGTCCTAACTACTTACCACAATACATCTTCGATACAATTCTGACGCATTATGGGCTCATCCGCGTTACGACTGTGCCACACTGCAGGCAGAGGCTGAAAATAAGCACCGCGAGATGTTTAATTTCTGCAATTGTTAGCGTCAATGCGACGCCTTTGCAGACACAAAGCTCCAAGATAGATACAAAACGGTCATCATTATTTAGACTATATAGTGATGACGCTATGAATTAAAATAGAAAGCGCGTAAATACGAGTCTCCCAATACCGTCGACAGAGAACATGCATGTTCGTTGAAGTCGTTGGTCAGAGAACGCAATAAGCCCCGCTGTACAGGGACGGTGGTTGCCGGCATCTGAATACTTTGGCAAATTCCTCCATGTTGAGCAGCGGAAGGAAGCAGAACACCTCCGATGCGAGTCGCTGCAGCTCGCTTTCCACACCGCACGAGAGAAGACAGAAGCGCATGAAGAAAGCCTTCTGAGCGGCGTTCCAGTAGCTGTCCAAATCGCTGGCCGGCGGGTGCTCCTTGCACGCCGTTACAAGAGCGTCGTATGCGGTGCGAGCGCTCTGAGCCCAGATGTAGATGGCAGCAGGCTCTTGGTCGTGCCTGTAGCGGAGGCTCACGTTGAACGCTGAGCGAGCTCTCTCGTCCATGCACTGCTCATAACGGAGCAGGGCGACCTTCTCTTCAGACGACCACAGGTCTATCGAATTGGCAGTTATCACAGCGTAAAGAAGGGCCCTGGCCAGCAAAACGCCGAGGCTGCCCATAGTAAACTCGGGCGGGACGTCGCTTTCGTAGAAGATGGGCTCCCGACGCAGGGACGCTGGTACGACGACACTGTTGGAGAGGGCGTCGTGAAGCACGTTGCTGTTCAGGAGAAATGCGTCGTCGATCTCGGCATCGCGCGCTGCCGCAGGGTCTTCCAGCTGACTCTACTGCTGCCGCCCTTTCAGGCGGACGGAGAGTCCCGGAAACGCACTGACCAATGAAAGCTCGGCCAGCTCGCCCCCCCTCGAAAGTGGAATCTCCTTTAGCGGAGGAGGAGAACCTAGCTGTGCAGCTTGGCATCGTGATGCGTCCTCTACGTCTCCTGTCTCACGAAATCGCTCATCCATTGAAACCTGTTACCGCCGGAGATGGCCCTCACTACGTCGGTGAACAACGGGAGGATGCTGGCGTCCGTAAATTCTTCTGGAAAGAGTTGGGTCATAATGACGTCCCTCGCATTCCGCATAACAAGTCTGGTCGCCTGCAGGCAAGACGACACAACGTACTCGGAGTCGCTGCGTTTAACTCGGCGCAGGTAATCAAACCGAAGACCGTCAACTAGGATCTGGATGTACAGGTAGACCACGCCGTAGTCGGCGAGACCCTTGAAGAAACTGAACAGCTGCTGGATCAAGTCGGCGTTGTCGATGGATATTATGGAGCTGCTGGTCAACTTTCGGTCGTGAGGGAGGTGCGCCAATCAGCTTGGCGCACAGCCATGTTCAGTTGGTCGAGAACGGCCACGCTTTCCTTTTGCTCTCGTCGGCCAGTCCGCTCCATGATGGTACGCAAGATGCGTTCATAGCCGAGGATAACAGTCCGGTTAAGCTTGAGGCCTTGACTGTGCGAGAGCTCGTGGAACAGCTCTTCGAGGTAGTCCTGTGGGAGTAACGCAGGCTGTGCATCCATCTTCTGCGACAACGTCTGGCCGCGCAAGATGCGCAAGAACACGCCGTCGGGAAACTTGACGAGGCGTATGTCGAGCACGGTGTGAATCCCGCGTGCCAATGACAGTTCCACGATGTATCGGAGAACGTCTGGGAGCGTGGACAGATCGAGAACCTCGTCGGCGAAATTTCGGAAGGGCCGCAGCACATCGCTCATGTACACAACGGGCGCGCTCACGAAGCGCTCACACGACCTGTAGAATAAAGCCATGCTGTCAAAGTCGCGCGACACTGCCGCGAGACTATCCACGATGCTCAGACTGGTGTTGATGTGCTTCAAGAGATGGATCGTACTGTTGCGTAAGAAACTGACGACGCCAGCGCCTGCAGCTGCCTTCTGCTGCCAGAGGTGGCAGACGTGACCGTGAAAATCGTAACACGGGTTCTTACTGTAGTCGATCAACAGGTGCATGTCGAGCACAGCGCACTTGCAGGAGGCGCTGGAGCACACCCCGAAATGATGGCCGGGAGTCCTTTGGCCAGCGAAGAAGAATATTCCGACGCCGATTACTGAGGCCGCTACTGCCGGGCAGTAGCGTAGCCAGAATTTTTTTTCGGGGGGGGGGGGGGTTCAACCATAGTTTTTGTATGTTCGTGCGTGCGTTTGTATGTGTGCGTCTATATATACACAAGCAAAATGGAAAAATTTCGGGGGGGGTTTGAACCCCCCCCAACCCTCCCCCCCCCCTTGGCTACGCCACTGCCGCCAGGGTTATCAGGCCAATGGTTAACCTGGTGATGTCGACGCGTGACTCGCTCGGCTCCGAGAACTCCCGGATCATTGTGCTTCCAACTGCGAACAGCCCAGAGCAGCGTTGTGCAGAAATCGTCAGCTGTATATTGTTTCACTGGCACATTTTCAATGGCCTGCAGCTTATCTCATTTGAAACGAACGCAGAAAACATACATATGGTACCTTATGATTGAGATGCTGGAGATGGGCTTGCAATAACTTTGTTGCGTGTATATAAGATAATGCGCATGAGATATGTGAAACAAGATGTGGTGTGGACCTGGTGGTACACAAGAAAAAATATCCTGAGCTATGCGATGTCAGCGTTTACCCCACAACACCTATAAAAAGAAACGCGGGTTACCGTTTTGCGCAGAAGAACCTTTCAGTAAACGATCGTTATCTATCAGGGATGAATGATTACTTTTGCTGGTTAGGCTACCGCCTTAAAATTCCCGAGATTATCTCCATTTTGTCAAGCTCTTATGAAGACTTACGAGCGTGAGAGCTGTATAAACGACTGAATGTCCACTGATGCATTTTTGATGCCGCGACTGCGCCGTGATAATTTAGGGCAATTACCCGTCCGGTAATGTGCATTTGACGGAGAGGTGGACATTACTAGTCCAGTACTTGGAGGGCATGGAAAGTCCCCGAAGTTGTCCACGCTGGTGAGACCAGCGCTGCACACACACAGCCGGAAACTTTTCGATTTTCGACCACTTTTCGTTCCAAGTTTCGCCACCGATATAATTGGACCATGCCCGCTCAGCTATTATCAAATCTTGTGAACGAGATGTTGCTAAAAACGGTGGCGATACTGTAACCTTTGCACATGCCATCCCGCTGAATGAAAATGAAATCATTAAAAGTGATGAAGGCCGAATGAAGGTAACAACTAAAAAGTGTTAAAATCTTTTCAACATGTATTCCACAGGTATTTTGGAATTAGTGGTCCCATGCCTATCAATACGTTGACTAACTTCATCACAGCAAGGTTACTGGCAAGGAATAAAACAAGGCTTTCACGTCAACCGAGAAGGCACCTATTTGCTTAGGGCACTCGGTCTGAAGGTAATCAATAACTCTGTTCGGGCTCATTATGGGCCGCGGACCTTCGATGAGGTGGAAATCTGACTGCGGGTGTACGCACCGTTGCCACGTGCCACGCTCAGAGACCATGTCTCTGAATAGGCTGCCCTTTTCGTGAGTTTTCACGGAAAAAATCCAGTGTTGTACTGATTGCCGAAAAAAGTAACTAAATATGTTACTCGTTAACTTAACAAAAAAGTCACAGTTTCACCGCAAGGGTGAAGCAATGAATGCGATAGCAACAAATTGTAATGACAATTTGTTGAAACAAAAGTGAGGCTGGGAGCTAACTCTTTTGGATCGGATCTCACGCAACTCTAGAAAACGCTGGTTTAAGAGAATACGGCCGCTCCAGGGACACTCTGCACACCACATTCTCCGCGTTGAGAGCGCAGCATGTAGAAGGGTACACCGGCTGCCCGCTGTCGGCTGCCGAGATAGGGAGATAACGCGCGCGCCCGCGACGATCGCGGTCGTAAAATCGAAGGTCGCTCGAGGGACCCCCCCCCCTCGCGTCTTTTCACGCTCGCGAACGACGGGCGGGGCCGGTTGAACAGTTGGGGGGGATCTTATCGCATGCGCCTCGGAGCGACGGAGATGGGCCGGCTAGTTTGATCGCCACTTCAGCCGCGTTCACCGCTCCCGCTCGCCCACTATTACCCGCTGGTAGAACGTACGATGCCCAGGGGGTTCTTATCAATTTAGACTTCATACGCGACATGACGGCGACGGCAACGGCAAAAGCCCGTCGAGACTGTCCATATAATTGCTATCGCAATAAAAAAAGAAAGGAACGCGTTACCACCCTACATTACCTACAAAAAAAAAAGTAATGCGTTACCGTAACCCTTTCCGAAAAACAAAAAAAATTAAACCACGTTGCTTCTGCCGTTACTCCAGGGTCAGAAATCTGAATCAGCGCCCTCGCTGGAGGAACCAGAATTATTCAATAGAATTACCCTGTGTACCTTTTCTGTATTCAGGAGGAAACGATTGGTCATTTTTTATAAACTTGTCGCCGATTCAATACATTCAGGAAAAGCGTACTAGTACCACCTCTTCGAAAACTGGGCCTGCAATGATCAGAACCTGTTCTTCTTTCTTTTGGAGTCACTACTCTGGGGTACAGTCACAGGGATGTTTTAATTGCCGTCCAGGAATATATCACAATTTAATAAACCGCATAATATTCCACATAGCAGCTCCAACCAAAACAATGATTTTAGGTTTAAAAACAGAAACAACTAGAAAACTTTGCACAAGTTTTTTTGGGCTTTGGCAATATTATAGTGGCCTAATTCTTGCCGTAGAGTTGCATGTGATGGCTTCGTGGCACATGGCAAAGCCGTTTCTCAGAGTGACTGTACACAGAAACGAGATTTCTTCTTCAGCGAAAAGAAAACATAGCTGATCTTATAAGAAAAGAGCGCAATATATGGCAGACGAGAAAGACCAAGCAGGAGCCAACGTGGTTTATTAGGCGCAGCTCCTCGTTCGATTGTGCACAGGTTTGGACCGCCTGCGGACGACTCGGCCTGATCATAAAGGGCTCCTGCTCTTGCCTCTGCATCTCCTGCGGCTCACTCTGCCTTCAAGTACGTGGTGGTTTGTACGATTGTCCACAGGGTGTCGGTCGCGTGTCGGGCGGCAGCGCTCTTGTGGTTTTTCGTTCGATTTTTTTTCTTCCTTGACCTGATTATACTTTGAGTACCTAATGTCTTTTTTCCTCTCCTGGCCAGAGAACTTTCCTCTGGACAGCCTCTCTTCCCACAAATGACTTGCCTATTGAGACTTTTTCGCGCAGTGGTATCCACAGTGTTCATGTTGCACTAGTGCTGACCAGTGGGGGACTAATCCGTGTGAAGAATCCGAAGGCACTTCAGGAGGAGCTGAGGAAAGCGATTCCACACTACCAAAATATCACTGATGTCTGACAGTTTGGCAGGGGCGGCATTATGTGTTGCTGTCCGGACCGGGCCTCTGTTTCTGACCTCTTAAAGTGCACCGCTTTTGCATCCCATCCCGGTGAGCCCATATATTCCTGCTCATCTCGCTTGCGTTAAATGCTTAGTTCGTAGAGTGGATTCGAGCCTGTGCACTTCTGAGGTCTTGGAAATGTTTTCAGCTACCGGGGCCATATCAGTGTACCCATGCTCACGAGTCTCGGATAATCGAAGAGTCCCCACAGTATCGGTCATTGTGACAATTGCAGGCGTAAACAGGCCAACAGAGATTAAGGCATGACCCTTAGTGTATAGAGTTGAGGCTCTTCCTCCCTGCCCACGAATTCAGTGCATTCAGTGTTGGCGATATGGCCATACCGTTATGGGATGCCGATCATCTCCTCGATGACGCATATGCGCAGAAGACCATGACACAAAAACATGTTCCTCCCAAAGCGAAAGATGCTGTCTTTGCCAAGGTGCCCACCCTGCTGATCATTGAAACTGCCTGGCATGAGCTCAAGAGCTTCAAATTTTGGAAATTATAGAAAGGAAGCGATGCTCACGCCGTGAAGCTCGAGCTATAGGCTCCATGCAGACGTAACTCATGAAGGCGCCTCTAGCGGCAACAATCGCAAATTTGGAAGGATGTTCTCAGTCGCTCGCACAGGGGAGCAATCGGGAACGACGCCTTTTCCGATGCCAAAGCTTTTCGTGCTTTTCTCGCTTGGCCAGGGGTCAGAGCTACGGTCCGTCTGCGTTATAAATGCTATCAGTACAATCGCTGCTGTCGTCTGTTTCAAGCTGCCGCCGAGTTTGCTGCCACGGAAGCCCGAGGGTGATAAGCTTTGGTCGTTTAGTGGGCGAAGCGGCCCGCGCTACACGAGTACAGTTTCGCTCAACGGGCTCGTCGCATCCGTTGTTGTTTTCGCCAAGAATTTGATGTGGCCGCGTTCGCCTGAGGGTGCTCGAAATCTGGCGAAAAAAAGGCACACGCGCTAACAGTACGGTTCTCTCACGGCTGGCTAACAATTTACTGTCTTTTGAAAGCAAACGGGAACGGAAACGCCTCAAGCGAAGCACCAAAGCACGGCGCAGTGACTTGCCGCCGCTTGCGTCGTTTGCTCCCGTATCACACCAAGTCTGCTGCCGTTGCCGCTTTGGCGCTGGAGGCAGCGCGCGACTGTGGCGGCTCCTAACGTATGCACGGTGCCCATAATATTAGACAGATAGTACGGATACGCTGAAGCTGCTTCTCGACATTTTGAAGCCGTGAATATATCTATAGGTGAAGTAGTGGTAGCTGCTGTCGAAAAGGCTATGTCGAAAGCACTGAACGCCCTTGTTTCAACCCTGTCGGAGACAATCGGGCAAGTGTTGACGGCTCAAATGACCGAACTCTTACATAGTGCAGGCCGACGTATTCTTGATACAGGTATCGCGCCTACTCACGAAGGCAAAGATGAATCCACGCCAGAAAGTGCGTCTCGCAGTTTTGACTTCACAGATCCTCTTAGATCTAATTGCGAACAGGAGGGTGACGATGATTCCGAGACCACTTCGCAAAGCATTGAAAATATGGATATGGACATGAGAGTCACTAAACTTTGGGCTACCCCTTACTCCTCGAAATCTGTTCTTCTACATAGATTGAAGACAAAAAAGTGCCAGGATAGTAGTCCGCTAACGAAGGATGATTTCTTAAAGGACAACATTCTCCAGAAAGCAGTTGAGACCGCTTCCTTACCTTCAACACAGGTCCATTAAAAGTACTTCAGTTGAATTGTCGCTCTATTTTTGCTGCAGGTGCTGATCTTTTACACCTTTGTGCCGAACTTTCTCCTAATTTAATTCTATTACAAGAAACCTGGCTATCTACGGAGAAAAGTTTTAATCTTATCACTGCTTTCGCTTCCGTTTTTCATCTCTACGAAATTTGCCCATAGAGCGTAGATTATATATCAGTCAACATCGACAGAGAGTGAAATTGTGGCATTAGATGTAGCTATTCCATGGTTGTACACCATTTTCCATAGTTAATCTTTACTACCCTCCATGTGTTTTGAATACTAGTTTACTTGATTACGCAGAAGCAGCATGTAAAAAGAATACAATAATCGCAGGAGATTTAAATTCCCACCACATATCGTGGTGTTATAGATCCGATGCCTGTGGCAAACGGTTATTAAAATGGGCCAGCCTGAATGGCGCTCATTGTGCGAAGTCCAGATCTCCGACTTATGTATCTGGCCTATCCTGTTCTGTGATATACCTGACCTTTTCAAGCTCGGGTTGTATTGGTCCACCGTCACATCGGCCACAAACAGTGATCACCTTCCAGTATGGCCGCTTACTTCGATAGACAAATTTGTTCACAATTATGTTAATTACAGCAAATCTAAGGATACATTACGATTAGGCTTAAATAAACAGACAGGACTAAGTGAATAGGTAAAGGCACTTGATTTATGTCAGCTATTAGGTGACACTATCAACAAAGCGAAATACAGTATGCAATCAACTAGAAGTAGTAATCATTCACCATGGTGGAACACTGACTGTGATCGTGACTATAGGTGACGAATGGCAGCTTGGAGGAAATTACTCTACAATAAGTGTCCACGTAATTCGAAAGACTATAAATACGCTGCTGCCACATTCAGACAAACGGTTTACAAAGCAGAAGAAGATTATAAGTCCAAACAGTACAGTTATATGTCGGAAACAAAAAATAAGAAAGCTGTATTTAGGTTCCTGCGATACAGAAAGATTGTTCCGTCACCAATAAATACAGAATCAATTTTTTTTCACCCGCAGAGATGTTGCAGTCATTGGAAAGAATTTGGAAAGGATTAGACGGTCGATTTACATCGTTGCTACGCTATCCTTTGCCCGTCGCAGAAAAAGCTAATGAATCTAAGGCAACAGTTGCTAAAGTAATACCACTACTTAAAAAACAGGGAGCTGGTTATGCAATAGACAACATTAGACCTATTTCCCTCACATCAAATCTCGTAACACAACAATAGAGCGGGTTCTATATAGACATATTGAAGAATGGGTAGAACAAAATCATATATTGAGTGAATCTCAAATTGGATTTAGACCTGGGTGCTCTATACGGTGTGCACATGTTGACCTGGAATCTAGAATTAAACTTGCTCGGCACAAAAAGCAGTACGCCGCCCTAGTGACTTTAGGTATTGTGCAACTGTTGACGGCTCAAATGACCGAACTCTTACATAGTGCAGGCCGACGTACTCTTGATACAGGTATCGCGCACATGACAGCGTGGAGCACACCATCTTGATTAGTAAGCTTCGAAATGTTAGCGTTCCTAAATATGTGATTGCATGGATACAAGTTTTTTTAAGTGGACGCACATTTTATTGTTCGCAGAATGGGTTATCTTCTAAACACTACAAACAAACAAGGGGGGGTTCCTCAAGGATCAGTTCTTTCACCTATTTTATTTAATATATTATTAAGCTCTATTCCTTCTCACAATGATGTGCAAGTGTATGTATACGCGGATATTGCATTCTTTTCAGCTGCTAATGATATAGGCGATGCGCAAAGCGCCGACGACGCCATCTGCCGCCACGGCTCGGAAGCGTTTGCGGGTCCGGGCGAGCAGTGTTCCCGCGAGCGTGTACGCGAGTGCACGGATGGATGTCTATTCATCGTGATTTAACGACTCTGTCGGGCTTCAGCGATGTCGAAAAATAACTGCTGCGTTGTCGGCTTCTCAAAGAAATACAAACAATCGCCAGGAACGCGCTTGTACAGGTATCCGGTGCTATTTCATGAGCGAGAGCGTCGGCGGCGGTGGATTGCGGCTGTCCGACCCAGCAGGTAAGCAATCGCGCTTTGTTTACGGCAGTGTTAGAACGATTACCGTATTTTTATTTCTCCATTTATGTCGCTACGTCTTCTGCGAACGCTACTACGTTTACACTTGGTCGCCTCGCCTGCATTGTAGACGCTACAATGCACATGAGGTTGTTATTACTGATAAGACGCGGTGCCTAGGCTCTTTTGAAAAACGAATGGAGCGAAGCGCAATGCCAGAGAATGTCGGGCAGGTGACGCCTCCTTTACAAAAGCGCCGTGGAATCACACGTGTGCTGCACGAAATCAGCTGCATTCTACGTATTGATGGCACTTGAATGCGATCACCGGTGCTGAATGTTCGCCGTGCGCTCGCCTCAGCTATATGCATATTGGCCGTAAAACATGGCACCTGTGCGCATTGAAGGCTTTTGACAGGACATTCAACCGATTCAACCTTCTTCTGAATGCCTCGTAACATGACTTCATGCTAATAGGAAACGCCCTTGATGTATCCCACTAATGCTCATTCGCTTTACACAAGCTGTGTCATGAGTAGGGCCATAGGAGTGCGCATGGGAGGGGGGGGGGGGGGCGCTTTCCTATTCGCCCAAGAGGGGGGGGGGGGGGCGCAAAATCTGCCCCATGCATTGACTTAGTGGGGCCTGGGGGGCGCTGCGATGATCCTTTGCCCCTCCTCCCCCCTGATGGGGAACCCTGCGCACGCCTGAGTGGAGCGGATTATGAAACTTCTCGCGCCACTAGCGCAAGCTGCCGAGATAATTTTTTCTCAAGTTTATCGTGCTGGTTTCAAAGTTTTACCAACGCTGACCCTTCGCGTGGCCGCACCCGTGAAATCCATGCGCCGGTGCGACAGCGCTCCCTCAAAATCTACTCTATAAACACATGGCACGTAAATGAAGCTACTGTGTCGAGAAAAAACGTGGGTTCACGCGTCAACGCATGCAGGCATTAGTGATCGGGACGTTATAAAGAAAGCGGTGTACAAGCTACGATGAGATCCACTTCGTAGTGAAGCTTCTTGACACTTGTCTGTGGCAAAGACTTGGCGCGTATGGTGACAGTGTCGTCCCACACAGCTGTGACATCGGACACATGTCCACTATTATAAAGTGCGGCTCCTTTGCGCACGCTATCGCCGCAAAAGTAATTATTCGGGACGCGCACAAGCGGCAAATCGCACGCGCGCACTTCCGTCATGCTTGCAGTGAAATGAGGCGTCTGCTACGCGACCCGCTTGCGGTTCCGACGGCCGCCGCTACGCGGCTTTCAGTGGCGCCCCTGTAGGCGCTGCGCATCGCGTATACACTCGTTGTAAACTATTCTACATTCATATCTGAATGAGATTGAAGTATGGCTTAGCGACTTGCGCATGTCCCTTCATGTTAACAAAAGTGCTCTTCTTGCATTTCCATTGACATTTCCTGTGCGAATCGCGTTGATGTATGGCCAGGACTTGATTCCACAGGTAGAATCGTTAAAATATTAGGGTATGATATACACCGCGAATCTTAACTGGAGCTCACATATTAAGTATATTGCGTCTAAAAGATTACGTGCAATTGGATTGTTAAGGCGAATCAGCAATGGCCGATTTGGAATGCGTAGACAAGCTTTGTTGATGATCTATTGCATGTATGTCCACCGAATGGCGGCGGCGCCGCCGGACAACTACGGCGCAAAAACGGCCCTTGTTGTGATCTCATAACAGCTTTCGCTGCAAAATACCGGGCACACTTAAAGTCCCTAGATAAACTAATGTAGCGCCAACCGCGCCCCTTCCCCTCTGCCTCCTCTCCCAGCAGCTGCAGCAGCGCCTCTATGGTGGCCGCCAGGAAACTGCCGAATGGACGGCCGGCCGTGGCGAAAAGCATACCCTTTCACAGGTATACCCGGTATACCCTCTCCCGGCGCACGGGAGAGGGTATGCACAGAGGACGGACAAGATGGCGCTTGCACTGCAGAGCACAGGGGAGAGGAGGAGCCTGCACATTGACACGTATGGCGCTACTTTAGTTATTCTAGGGACTTTAGGCACACTGGCGTCAGACGCCACCGCGTGGCAGGAGACGCAGAGGGGTCATTCCATGTGCCTACTATACATGTGCCGCAGTTTAAAAGAAAAAGAAATATGAAACAGCGTCGGCTTCTGCATTGTGGACGCTAGCAGAGCGTGCCTCAAATATAATGACGTAACAACTATGACAGTTCTTAGTTCACGCTTGTCCTGTGTATACCTATGCGTTCTTTCCAAGCGTCCTTCCTTGTGCTGCAGCGGCGCGCTGCAAGTATCGAGTTGCTTGTCGTTCTTCGTGTAACATCCTAATTTGTTGCTATCGCATTCATTGCTTCGCCCTGGTGGCGAAACTGTGACTTTTTCTGGTGACACCGCACAAACTAAGGCGAGCTACAACAGCTTTGCTGCTAAAAAAGCACGAAACGAAATGAATTAAAGTGGACGAAATCGCACTTTTTTTCCGTCGGTGGGATACGAACCCATAACCTTCGAGTTACGCTTCCAATGCGCTCTATCGATTCACATACGACGGAATGCGTTGCCCCGTCCAGTTTTTGGGGTATTGCACTGCGCGTAACGACCTGTGAGTGTTAGCCAGCGCCACTTGCAGCCAGGGCGGCTGTAATGTAAAACACTCCTTTCGCCAGAGGGCGTCACTAACTTCGTGCTTCGCGAGCTGACATGTCGGATCTCGGAGGCCAGGTAGAAAAAAACGCTCGGTTCAGGTCTCCTAAGCCTAGTGCCGCAAAGATTTAGGCTGCTCACAATTTTTCAGTGAACTCAGTCAATTTTCATTAATTATCGCGGCAATAATTAGGCCCTTTTCCCAAATAAAGTTATACTCCGATATTACATGAACCCAATATGACTCTCAACTCGAACGAGAACCATGTATTTCTATTTTTAGGAGACTTTTTATGAATAATCGGAAAACCGGAATTAAATGCTCGACCGGAAGTGCTCTCAAAAAGAAATGAAAGTGAACCATCCTCGATCGTTGTTCGCACCGAATGCCTACCGGATGCGGCCGCTGTACTGCTGCTCAATGCTTGCTGCTCAATGGAACTTCGCTGTATGCACGTTCCAACAGTGCGCGTTGGATGTACTGCGTATCCCCCGTTGTTGTAACGTGTAATCTGAATTGCTGCTAATGCATGGAACTACAGCAAAACAGGTTCAAGGGTGACAGAATAATCCTACGCAAACACATGTAGCCTTAGCTTTATTCGGAGCTCGTTATATCTTGTAGCTTTATTCGGAGTCACATATCTGTTAAAGGTGCAATCAGAAGGCCACTCCTATTATAATGTCGGTACAAAAAAAATATTCACGCCTTTCAAGGAGCGACGAAGGGGCCGGCCCCTGGTTTAGAGTGAGCCTAAGATGGCTCATGCGAGCGGACAGACTCCGGCCTGCGCCATGCGCGACATGGGCTCGCAGTCGAAGAGACGGAAGAAGACCGGCGCGTTGAGAACCGCCGCATGGCACACGGTCCGGCGGGCGTCGAGGCGCCAGCCCTCGCTGTCTTCTCTGCGCACCAGTCGCTGGGGGGTCCCGCGAAGACGACGCGCTGCATATGCTGCCACACGCGGCACGGAACACGAGCCGTATGCGGCCGCGCTCTCGCTCACTCGCCAGCCGGTTGTTAGTCAGTTGCAGCGCCGAGTCCTGCGAACGGCCAGGTGAAATGGAGTCGCCGCCTTCTCGTGAGCAAGAGGCGGGAGAGGTGAAGGTGAATCGCTTAGTACATGAGGGGTTGTGTTAGCTGAAAAACAGCTGTTAATAGCACAACTCTTCGTCTGTCAGTTTTTTTTTTGTTTTGTTTTTTACTGGTATCGGTCTCTGTGCGCTAAATTGGTTGGTTACAATACCTGACTAACTAGCCGAACAAGCTGTCCTTCTGAGGTGCAGCACTAACGCCCTCTGAACCACACCACTCGTTTAAAAGGTGTAGGAAAGTTTCAAGGCTGTATTAGCTGTATGGTTCGTGATTTTCCCGCGCCCTCCCTGATGACGGTGCCGGCTTAGGGCAGATGCACGGGTGCAAACCAGAAGCGCAGCACACGACGCAGCCGCCACTTGAACCCCAGTTTTTCACATCTGCTGTGCTTACTTAAGGTGTGCTTAAACCTCACCAACCGACATATGCACCTTCTCACACTTAGGTGAACGCACTACATTGAGACGAAACACGTGGCCTGCACAGCGTCGGCGCTGCTCTACTCGTTCTTAATTTTAGTGCGGCTTTGTGTCTCTGCACCGCTGAAATGTAGATGCACATTTCCTGAACATCTTGCGCAACGTCACGAAATGTCTAAGATTGGTACAGGTGGATTGAAAGTATGTCGTCTCACTAATGAGTTACGCAGTTCCGATCCTTGACAGAACAAAAAATAGCGGGGATACAGCGTATGTGCGGAACTGCGGGGATCTGCGAATGACACAAGAAGGGCGTGTCCCGTCATCACCGTATTTTTATTCTCATGGCTAGCAATATCAACTTTGTAGAAAGTACTACAGCGCTCTATTTTTTTTTTCTGTGCATCCTTAATTTCAACACAGCACATAGTATAGCTTCCGTGATGCTTAAGCCCAAGCCGTTGGAAGGCGGCAGTAAATTTCGCAAGATATTTTACATGACCTAAATATTTCTTCAACACTGAACTTGCACAACAAAAAAATATAGCGTCGTCGTTCAAATGCATATCCTTCTCCCTGGGAAGCTCCGTTGGGAGTATAGGGACACAATTCCAGTTGCAAAGGCTAGCCACCCGTAACGTAAAGAAGAATTGTGAAAATAATAAAGAAACAGGAATAAATAAACAATAAAAGGCGTTACAAATGAAAAATAACAAATTTAATAAATAGCCTTCCCACACAATTGCAACTGCACCTGTAGCAGAGAATTCCAATACTTCAACAATTATGCCATGGATGCATCCGCCGGCAGAGTAGAACACACAGCAATAAGTCGCATAAAAGCTAGCGCGTTGGGACGCTCGACGCTTTTTCACGTGCCACGGACGCATGGATCCACCACCTCAACGCCAGGTCTGCATCTCGAGCTCCAACAATTTCCGCAAAGCTTCGCTGTAGGCTTACTGAAAATACTTTCCTTGAGAAGCATTTGGGAGTGGTCATTATATTTCGCTGGTTGACAACACGCCATTTGTCAGCAGCGCTATTAAAATTCAGTGTGATCATTAAACATTAAATGTTACTTCAACAATCAAAAACGTGCTAATTATTGTTGTGCTGCAATAAAAGAAAAATCATAGGTTGAGGTGACCTCACTCCACCAACGTGTGCGCAGTTGCCGAAGGAAGCTGAACGGAAAGAGCGGCGGTGACTAAACGCTGTTTAGTAGGAAAATGTTAGAAAACTCCCCGGGTCCCTTATGCACTGTCCTAAGATGACTAGAAGGCAAAAGAGATCGCTTCGTTTTATTCTCAGTCTATTGTATTGATAAAAAGAACGAGATAGAGCAAGAAAGAGAAAGTGATGGTGACAAAGGAGAGAGTGAGAAAGGGAAGTGACGGTGAGAAGTAGAGTACTGAGGGTGAGGAAAAGGAGGACAGGAAATAGTAAAGCATAGCATAGACAGAATGAGCAAGAGAGAAACAGGGAAAAACTAATGTCGAAAGAGAGAGTGACAATCAAAGAAAGAGAGAAACAATAGATAGAGAGAAGAAATAGAAAGAACTAGAAATAAACAGAGGGAAGAAAGAGATAAAACGGAGAGGGAAAGAAAGAAAGAAAGACAGGAAGAAAGAAAGAGAAAACTAAAGAGAAATGAAGAAGGTAGCCCAGCTCCGCAACGCAGCTTCGCACTAGTGCGAAGCTGCGTTGTTGCTGCGTTTGTGCGTTGTGCT
The DNA here is from genome assembly GCA_030522465.1 of Rhipicephalus appendiculatus. NCBI lineage: Eukaryota > Metazoa > Arthropoda > Arachnida > Ixodida > Ixodidae > Rhipicephalus > Rhipicephalus appendiculatus. The sequence continues at coordinate 111,523 of JALIZH010015195.1, forward strand.
TTCATTGCGCAGTTTGCCTTGCAGCCATAGACCGCAAGAAGGCCTCTTCGTTCGCCGCAGAGGCCGTGTTCGCAAAAAGAGTGAGTTGCTAGCTTTTCTTTGACATGCCAATTTGTTGCTATCGCATTCATTGCTTCGCCCTTGCTAAAAAATGTGACTTTTTTTTTTTTTCGAGGTATTTCCCAGAGAAGAGCACAACTGCTAGGGCGGATACCGGAAACGTACGAAAGCGAACAACTGAGCACCGCCTTCGCATGGTCGTTCGTGTCATAGACCTGCGGCGCTTACTTTCGTCCAGACATCTACGGCGAACGTGCGCCCATACGATGACGGTTTCGTAAGGGCGGGAAGCGCTCACCAGAGACACCTTGAAGGCGAGCGCCGCGGTGAAGAGGGCATCCTTCTCGCGCACCGACAGGCCGACCCCGGCCTGGGCCGACAGGCACGTCGCGAGGCCCCACCCTGGGGCCACGTCCCGCTGTGCACTGATGATGGCCCGCGCCGCCCAGAAACCCAGCGTCGCGGCCAGCACGTCCTGCGTGGGGGGGGCACATGTTCTGGTGACGTAGAACATATGAACAGACAGTTAAAGAACAACCTTCGACGTCGAGAAACGTTGACAACAAAGAATTCTGCAGAAATTCTGCTGGAGTTGCCGAAGTAAACGTAAGCATTGTGCTGCTTGCACATCTACGTCGCCCTTTATGCTGGTGTGCTTTGTAGTTGTTGTCTTCAATTTACTTGTTAAAATATTATCTCCCTTACTTTTTCTCCTCTCCTCTTCCTGCAGTTTTGAGGTTGGAAGAGAATGAGCAAAACGATTTCTTGCCACTGGTTAAAATGGTGCCACTTATGCCCGGAGATGAGCAAGCGGCAGATAGTGTACTCCTGTGGGCATTTATTTGTTGCTGTCTGCCGAAGTCAGTAACTCCGCTGCCGAGCATGCGTGTAGGCCACCTCTCTAGATTCGCGAGAGGCCCTCGCGCGTGAGGTATGATAGCACTGCAAGCACACGTCCGCTTTCCATTGCAATAATCATCGTCATGTGAGCAGATGT
>JALIZH010015197.1:0-98247 GCA_030522465.1 Rhipicephalus appendiculatus
CACGCCTAGTGCATATTGGTCCCAGCTTGCTGTAGTAGTCAAGAAGGTTCGGAACTTTGACTGCAAACACGACGAAATGGTTTTCTCTGCCTCCTGTCATGAGCAGTTAGTCCAACACGTGCCGATAACCCCCCCCCCCCCCCTCCCCGCCCCTTCCGTCCTGGAAAATGGGGAACAGCTGTCAGCAGTGGTCACCTGACGTCGTCAGCGCTAAATCGTTGACGGGAAATGACAAGGTTGTGGGTTGATGGACGTTCAGTGCGCAAGCAGACACAGTAAATGCGTCGAAGTCGGGGAAAAAAAAGATTTTTATATGCTACAGAGCAATGCACAGAATAACGTGAACAATGACCATGAAAATATCAACAAGCACACATATACGTTAGATCGATCAGTGCTTACGGCAAAATTCAAGTAGCGAGAAATTAAGAATGGATAAAATAATTAGGACAGCACACGATTTGACATTATTTAACAGTTCAAAAGCATGCTGTTAATAGGCAGTACCTATAAGAAAAGTTCAAAAGTAAACAAAAGCTTGAGGACACTTGAGCTTGGCTTTCAAGTGCAGAACGCAATAGCGTTATTGGACTGTGTTCGTATCGCCTTCCCAATCGCTAGCCAGGCTCTGATTTTCGGTCGACTCCTAAAGCGTGCCGCAAAGCAAAAGTCCGGACACGCGTCGGCTCCTACATCCGTGTAGGCGGCGTGATAGAGCACGGAAAGCGCGCCCGTGGGTCCTTTGCATCTCGCGGGATTTCTGTAAATTCACTGAAGAACCTCTGAGATGTACCGCCAACGCTAAATGGTGTATTGAGATAGCTCGCTGTTAGTATGCTAGAAGATGTATGCGTGGTAACCGAGCAGCCAAACGAATCGTGCCATGGAGTGTGAGGTCACAGCTTCGAATCCCCGAACCCACTCGAACCAAAGATTTCTTTGTTATTTCTTTATTTGCATCTACCTCGAATTTTTGCTCACGGACAACGCTGACTTTTCGCTCGCAACCAAAAACCGACGCCGACCTCAGAATTTCTGCGAAACGAGCTCCTTAACGCTGTCGAGTTCAAAGCTGGCATACAGTAACCGCCCAATTAACCTTGATAAGTCCTAAGTGCCGAAAAAGCGAGCAGTCCCGCAGAGTACTGGCGAGCCTTCTTGCGTTGGATGGCGCCGTTTATTAGAGAGTAGTTCTGCAGGCAATTCACGCGACGGGGCTCATATTTGCTGCCTCAGCGTAGCCGGCATCGCACCTCAGTGGTGCCAAGATTATGGGACGCAAGCAGAACACATCGACGTGCTTAAATTGTCTCCATTTTGTGCACCTTTTCAACGGAGGTCCCCCTGCGTGCGGCCGTAATCTATTTTAGAGTATTGTAAATATGCGCGACCCCTCCAAGTACACGCTACCGGGGCCGAAATTGCAGCTTCTACTCTTCTGTGTGTTCTGGCGCTACTGGGCAACGCAACGTCTTCTACGTTCAGCTTCTATGCCACGCTGGGCTGGACTAGACCGCTTAGCCGAACGATGTCTTGCGGTACGAAAACTGCATATTGCAATCGGCTTCCAGATTTTAGTCATTGTGAAAATCAGTATCCACATGTTTTCGGAATCCACCTTCGCTTTCGGAACCCCCCCCCCCCCCTATATATCTACGCCCCTGGTATGTATGTATGTATGTATGTATGTATGTATGTATGTATGTATGTATGTATGTATGTATGTATGTATGTATGTATGTATGTATGTATGTATGTATGTATGTATGTATGTATGTATGTATGTATGTATGTATGTATGTATGTATGTATGTGTCACGCGTATGGAAATGTCACCCTTACCCACAACATCGCACTTCCACATACCATAGTGGTTGTTGCTAACAACACGACGCTACTTCCCGTTCTCAACTTCTCCACGTCGACCCAAGTTCTTCCCCAAGGCATCACCTTAGCCGAACTTTCCACCCTGGAGGAATGTACGATTTCTTCTTTCCCCTCTGACAGCAAGACCGTGGCCCAATCTGTCATCACTCCGCAAAATAAGGCATTCCTAGACAAAATGATATCTGACGACCTGTTACTTTTTCAAGTCGAGCGCTGCGCGGTGTTCTGCCTTCTTACCTGGACATTTTTGACATCGACGACCGTCCCTTGGGCCGCACTAGCGTCGTAGCCCACCGTATCGACACCGGCGACGCCAGTCCGCTTCACAAACGCCCTTACCGTGTGCCTCATGCTGAGCGCCAAGTTATACAGAAGGAGGTTGAGAAAATGCTCAGAAAAGACGTCATCGAGCCTTCTTCTAGTCCTTGGGCATCCCCTGTGGTGTTAGTTAAAAAGAAGGATAACAGCTGGCGCATTTGCGTCGACTATCGCCACCTCAATAGGATCACCAAGAAGGACGTCTATCCTGTACCTCGAATAGATGATGCGCTCGACTGCCTCCACGGTGCCAAGTATTTCTCCTCGCTTGACCTTCGATCCGGATACTGGCAAATTTCTGTCGACGACCGCGACCGCGAGAAGACAGCATTCGTCACACCCGACGGCCTTTACCAATTTAAGGTCGTGCCATTCGGCTTGTGAAATGCTCCTGCTACTTTTACGCATGATGGACTCTCTCTTCCGCGGTTTCAAATGGTCGACCTGCCTTTGCTATCTGGACGATGTCATCGTTTTCTCGCCCACCTTTGAAAGCCACCTTCCTCGTCTTGCGACCATTCTTGACGTTTTTCGCTGTGCTGGCCTCCAACTCAATTCGTCGAAGTGCACATTTGGACTCCGCCAGATTAAACTACTCGGCCACCTTGTTGGCGCCACTGGTGTCCCATAGCTCGGCACACTCACTCATGAGTGCACTCAAGTCACACTCACTCACACTCATTTGAACGTGGTGAGTTGAGTATGAGTGAGTACTCATGCGTGTGAGTGGACGTGAGTGTGAACGTGAGTGAGAACTCATGAGTGTGAGTGGTCGTGAGTGTGAACGTGAGTGAGTACTCGTGAGTGTGAGTGGATGTGAGTGTGAACGTGAGTGAGTGCGAAGGCTGAAAAAATTGTGGTGAGTGAGTTTGAGTGAGTACTCCCTTAAAGTGCCGACCTATGGAGCTCCGCACACTCACTCATGAGTGCACTCAACTCGCACTCACTCACACTCATTTGAACGTGGTGAGTTGAGTATGAGTGAGTACTCATGAGTGTGAGTGCACGTGAGTGTGAACGTGAGTAAGCACTCATGAGTGTGAGTGGAGGTGAGTGTGAACGTGAGTGAGTACTCATGAGTGTGAGTGGACGTGAGTGTGAACGTGAGTGAGTGCGAAGGCTGAAAAAATTGTGGTGAGTGAGTTTGAGTGAGTACTCCCTTAAAGTGCCGACCTATGGTCCAAACCGACCCTGACAAAGTCCGCGCTGTCCGCGAATTCCCGGTTCCGCGTTCCACGCAAGAAGTTCGCTGCTTTCTTGGGCTCTGCTCATACTTCAGCCGCTTTGTCGTCAACTTCGCGGACATTGCTCGGCCCCTCACGGATCTCCTAAAAAAGAACGTGGCTTTTTCCTGGGGTGAGGACCAAGCTCATTCCTTCGCGTCGCTGATTTCAGCCCTCACATCACCACCTGTGTTGGCTCATTTTGACCCAGCTGCTCGAACGGAGCTTCGCACCGACGCAAGTGGCTATGGCATTGGTGCTATACTCGCTCAGATACAGAATGGCACAAACCGCGTAATAGCCTACGCTAGCCGCCTTCTGTCGCAGACGGAAAAAAATTATTCCATCACTGAGCGGGAATGCCTAGCCCTCTTCTGGGCCGTCGCGAAATTCCGTCCGTACCTATACGGACGTCCATTCGCAGTCATCACAGACCATGCGCTCTGCTGGCTGTCAACACCTAAGGACCCTACAGGAAAACTCGGCCGTTGGGCATTACGATTACAAGAGTACACGTTCTCGGTTGTGTACAAATCGGGCAAGCTGCAAAGCGATGCCGACTGCTTATCCCGGCACCCCGTTGATCCACCCAACTCCACCCACTTGGAATCCGATGCCTGCATCTTAGCCATCACTGACTTCCTGCACGTGGCGGACGAACAACACCGAGATCCATGGCTGCTCTCCATCATTGACCGCATTCAATCAGGCAGTACTGACCATTCACTCAGCAGGTTCCTGCTTCAAGACAACGTTTTGTACCGCCGCAACCTACACCCCAATGGCGCGGAACATTTACTCGTCGTACCACGTCACCTGCGCAAGGATGTCCTGCAACAATTTCACGACGCCCCAACGTCTGGGCATTTAGGCGTCTCCAGAACCTACGACCGTGTTCGACGACGGGTATACTGGAAGGGTCTTTATCGCTCAGTTCGCCGCTACGTTGCACCTTGCGACCTGTGCCAGCGTCGAAAGGAACTTACGACTCCCCCTGCCGGTCGCCTTCAGCCTATTGAAGTCCCAGCCGAGCCGTTTTATCGAGTGGGGTTGGACTTGCTAGGTGCCTTTCCAACTTCGACAAATGGAAATAAATGGGTTGAAGTAGCTACCGATTATGCCAATCGCTATGCCATCACTCGAGCGCTACCGACTAGCTGCGCGACTGACGTTGCCGACTTCCTGCTCTACGAAATCATTCTCCAGCATGGCGCTCCTTGTCACCTACTCTCAGATCGTGGTCGCTGCTTTCTATCTCGCGTGGTTGATGATCTACTTCGGTCTTGTGCTACCCGTCACAACTTCACCACGTCTTACCACCCTCAGACTGGCGGCCTTACGGAGCGCCTCAACCGCGCGCTAACAGACATGCTTTCTATGTACGTATCTGGCGATCACACTGATTGGGACATTGCTCAGCCGTTCGTCACCTTCGCCTACAACTCGTCGCGTCATGAAACAGCCGCTACTCACCCTTTTATCTACTCTTCGGCCGTCATCCCTTACTACCTTTCAACACCCTACTTCCGTCTGACCAACCATCCTCCACTTCGTACGCTCAAGATGCCATCACCCGTGCCCTAACGGCACGCACAGTAGCCCGCGCTCGGTTATCGTCGTCGCAGAGAGCATAAAAGTCTCTCTATGATCGTCGACATAGGGATGCCGATTTTCCTCCAGGCTCTCTTGTGCTACTGTGGCTCCCATCTCGCCGCGCTGGCCTCTGCGAGAAACTCTTATCGCGATACGTTGGGCCTTATCGAGTCCTGCGTCGGGTGACACCTGTCACCTATGAGATTTCCGCGACAACAGACTCATCGTCTGCTACATGCAGGACAGACGTAGTCCACGTTTCTCGTCTAAAGCCCTACAATGGTGACACGCCCATTTCACAGGCACCGGGACGGTGCTTTACCGGCCGGGGTAATGTCACGCGTGTGGAAATGTCACTCCGGCACAGGCGCTGAAATGATATCCAGTGGACGAAGACGGCGTTGTTGTTGTGGGTTGTACCCTCGAGCTGCCCTATTGGCTTGCGATCCTGTGCTCCCTGTGCAGCGTTACCTAGATCAGCTCTAACAGAATAAATCTTCCCCGTAACAATATATTCACGACGGACAGAGTAAGCGAGGCTTGGCTCCCCACTCGCGAACGAGTTGATACGCCACTGAATGCCCACGAAGCGCGCTCAGGAAAACGCGTTGTCTGCTAGGCTCTTCCTTCTCAAGGATGTCCCCCCATATCAGCGCACTTCAGACGAGCAGAAAGCGTGTGTAGGCGAACACTCTTGCTCGTATTTTATTCACCGAAGATGAATGTCACTGCAAATGAAGGAAATTAGATTTTGAAAACTCCACACGCCCCCGCAGGATGACGCGGTTCGTCTGAAATGGTTGATATGATACGGCCCCTAATTCTCTCCCGGCGTCTCCCGTCTTTGTGGCACAATTCGTGACGCCACCTGTTTGTTCACGTGACGTCAGGATGAGATAAGCTCTCGATTGGTCGATATGTGAGAGATATCTTTTGTGAATTGTCGCCTAACCTATTTTTGCCATGCAGTCGCATGCCCGTTCTGCCAGGTCTGGCATGACTATCGTAAGCGATAATACAGATAGCAGCATGTAGTCGAAAAGCGTGAAATCCTGTCTGGCTCAACGCTTAGTGTTGACATTTCACGCGTTTTCTGAAAATAAGTGGCATCAAGCAGATAGCGTTTGTAGGAAGGGTAGCGAAGACGAGAAAGAAACTACTGTCTCGCCCTTGAAATCGATGTGGTTTAAGAAGGAACAGCCCAGCAGGCGATGGGCCCAGCTGAGCGCGCTTTGTGGGCATGCGCTTACCTTCGCCCTGTTTGCAACTCGGCTCCGTCATACGGCGCTGACGCGCAGAAAAGTCGCCGCTCGCGCATGTTAAAGATTAGGGCAGTGTAGTACATGCGTCATGCGGGCTAAAATCGAGAGCGCAGCCCATGGACACACCTAAGAACGGAAGTAGGTCGATAGTTTTTATAACCTGGTTACAACCACGATTGCTCATTTTGGACATGTCGGAAGAATAGGACAGTTGCACGCCACGTTTCGGTGTTGGTTTCACCGGCGAAAGTGGTCAGGTTTCATCACTTGGCTGAACTTACCATCGTCCGTTTTTCCGAAATCTCGTTACGGCAACGACCTCCTCGCATGAAGGGCTCCAACTCTCACATTTGACCCGACCTGTTGAGTGCGTTAGTCACAAGGTCCATTAACTTAATCTATATCCGTAATTGACGTCTCTAATCATATGTCTGCAATCACACAAAGAGTGCACGATTATGAAGGCAGCGAGCAAATATATGCCTCATGTCCCTGATTTTTGAGTACTTTCGGACACATTTGTTGAAACACCCGGTATACATAGGTACATTCGTCAGCATGGGGGGGGGGGGGGGGGGGGCTTATGGGGCTTCAGCCCCCCCCCCCCTCCGGAACTTTTTCGTATTGTCATGTATCACCGACCAAAACAGCTACCTGCGCCGGAAACTGTCTAGATTTTTTCTAGAATTCATTTTCTCAGTTGAAAGCACACCGGTGCGAACATTTCTGACTCCTGGCGACCCTTTATTTGACTACGCAATGCAGCATACCGCCAGAAATATCCTGTAAACAGAGGCGTGGTGCCACGGATTGCAATTTTGCGACGCAGCGAGACGCTGATTTACGGGCTCCGCTCTCTGACGCTCAGCCGTGCCGCGAAGGAGAAACTATTGTTGACTAGCCAGGGTGCTCAGGATTTTGTTGATACTTGCTAAGTCGAAGTAAACCTTTTACAATCATGAATTCACCTGGCTTTTGGAACACTTTTGCTTTTTTGCGAGATTCAGCTGTAGAAACGGTAATGTCAAAACACTTGCGGCGGGGATGTTCTGTTCTGTTCTGTTGTACCTGTCTTGCTGTGGAGAGGTTGAGGTTCATGTTACCTCGGCTACTCCATATCTATGAGTTCTGCAGGTAAAAAAAAAAAACAAAGGTTACACAAAATGCACAATGAGTAACTACAAAAAAAAATAATCTAGAGTTTGCTTTCAGAAGTTCACACTGCAGTAAAGCGTCCACACGTGCACATTTCTAGTTCTGCCCACAGTATGACACACCATTCCGTATGTAACCACACATAGCTGTATAACACAACCGCTTATCCAGACCGGTGTCCACTAAGAAGTCTTTCAGGAAGGTGTTCGCCTTTTTCTGAAGATTCATGTCAGACCATGGTCCAAGTAATTTCTTTAATGTGAGGGGGCGTCTGTCCAAACTTGCTAGTCTTTTCCTTAATTTTTCTCTTTCATTTGCGTACTTTACGCACTCTAAAAGAATATGACGAACATTCTCATCTTCGTGACCACAGTAGCATTCCGGTGAGCTGGATCGGTGTATTTTGCGCAGGAAGCTGTTTGTATATGCTACTTCCAGTCGTAGTCTGTGGAATAACGTCTCTATGTATCGTGGGAGCTCTGCCGCTATTGAGAATTTCCTGTGTGGGGGTCAACTTCATAAAGTAATGACTGCTTTGATTTAGGGCTATGAAACCACTTCTCCATGGAACAGTGGTGAGCTCCTTGCGTTACAATATTTCGAATATCCGCCCCAGACATGGGAATTCCATACTCCCGTCCTTCATTCAAGGCTTTCTTGGCGAGCCTGTCTGCCTCTTCATTACCCTTTATTCCAATGTGGCTGGGTATCCATTGAAATACGATGTTGTGACCCTGCGCTGAGGCATATTCCACAATTTCTGCAATACATTGTGCTATTTCGCCATTTTTGTAAGGTGATCTCACATGTCTCATTATCTGAAGGGCGGGTTTGCTATCCGTGCATACTACCCCCCTGTCGTGTCCGAGAATTGTCGCAGATAAACTTTACTGCTTCAAAAATAGCCACCAATTCTGATGACGTTGATGAAGATTTGTGTGATAATTTATACATTCTCTTTTCTTCAAGTTCCGGTATAAAGATCGCAGAGGCTGACGCTTCTTCAGTTCAGGATCCATCTGTATATATCTTCGTCTTTCCATTGTGCATAGTATGAAAATGATGACACACCATCTGTACCGCCACTAGAGGTGCCATGTCGGCTTTCTTGCGTATACCATCTATCTCACAGATAACGTTCAGAACCGGCAGCGTACAAGGTGGTATAGACGGTGTCCATCGTTTATATCCCGGCTACTATATCTCGGAATGATGACACACTATACGGTAGTCGCGTGGCAGTCCTGTGTGTTATAGTTCGCCAGATAAAGGATGACTGTCATGTTGCGTGAAAATTCTAAATAAATGTCTGGACGTTTCTCTTGCTCGGAGTACTGCCAAAGGTGGTTGTCGAGCTTCTGCATACACCAAATCGCTAGAAGTCGACCGTGGCAACCCCAGACATACCCGCAGGCTCCTTGCCAATAGCAAGCGAAGTCTTCTTTTCGGTGGAGGCTGGAAGTCCGTGCAGCAGAGGCAAAGAGTAACTCACCATGGGGCGTATCCACGCAACATGTAGAGCCAACAGCGACTCTGTAGTACCGCCCCATTTAGCCCCGCTGAGATGACGGAGGATTCGAATGGCTTGATTCACTTTTTGTTCAAGGAAGTGAACATGATGCGACCATGTTAGTCTCCGGTCTAAAATCACACCTAAGAATCGATGAGTTGTTACCATTTGAATAGGCTGGTTTTGCAAAATAATCTGGAAATCCCCAGGTCTTTTTAATGTAAATGGTAGTATGGCTGTCTTTGCCAGACTCAGAGCCATACCTCTTCTTGTAAGAAATCGGTCTACATAGTCCAAGCCTTCTTGTAAGGTTTGTTGGACATGCCAAAACGACGAACCAGACGTCCATATACTTATATCATCTGCATATACTGAACATCTGACGTTAGGTGGAAGATTATACGGTAGCTGCGCCATGACTGCATTAAAGAGCGTCGGGCTTAGTACGCTGCCTTGTGGCACTCCTTGGTTGACGACATGTTCTGACGTTGGGCCCTCCTGTGTAACCACAAAAATTTGTCGATGCTTCAGGAAGTCAGCGATCCAACGCAGAATCTTTCCTTTAAATCCCTGCAACGCCAGGCCTTCTAGTACATGAATGTGGCTTACTGTGTCATATGCTCGTTGAACATCAAGGAATATAGCAATAGTGATGTTTCCTTGCGTACGTTGGTCTTCCACATCTGTGACCAAGTCCAAAACGCAGTCCATTGTGCATCTACCTCTTCTGAAGCCGGCTATACTTTCTGGTAGCCGTTTGTTCGTGTCTTGCCACCATAAAATTCGTTCATTGATCCATTTTCTCCATTACTTTCGAAACACAGCTTGTCAAACTAACCGGCCGAAACGAATCTAACTTCACAGGACTCTTGCCTGGCTTTATCAACGGCACTACCTTTGATACTTTCCAACTTGCTGACACCTTTTCTTCTTGCCAAGTTTTGTTGTAAATGTCCATCCGGTGTAATTTTCCTTTCTCACATGAAATTGGCAAGTGCGGCGTATGTAACACCATCTGGTCCTGGTGTACTTCTCCGTTTCACTGAAGACAACGCATATTGGAGCTCCTCTGGTGTGAAGCTATTATCCAGATCTGATGAACTAACCGCAGAAAATTTCGCTACAACCAACGAAGCCAATTCTGCCGAGGATTTATATTCGCTCGTTTCGACGGCCTTTCCGTTTCTCAATATTAGGTCGCAAAATTCTTCGGCAATCACACGTTCGCTCACTCCTCGAGACAGTGCTAAAGCCTGGAGTGGTCTCAAGTGGACTACTGGCTGTCGGAGGGCGCGTACCATGTTCCACAGTTGAGATGCCGTGGTAAATGGAGAGAGTGAAGCGCAGAGATCGTGCCACCTTTTCGTTGAAAGCTTCTGCAGTTGGCCTTGCATAGCAGAAAACACTTTCTGGGCCACCTTGAAATCTTCCAAACTTCCCGACCTGCGATATCTTCTTTCAGATCGACGTCGTATAGCCCGCAAACGTTCGTACTCAGCGTCAACACCCGCATAACCTTCTGGGATGGGTACAGCCCGAGTAGCTCTTGTTTTGAACACGAAGAGATTATATCTTTCTTTTGCTGCTTACCGCCGACGTTTTGTTCGCTTGCACCTGTACGGGATGCGAAGAGTAGTTTTGGACAGATATACGACCGTCTTGTTAACTAAAACGATGAAATTCCTTGTGCCGCTCGCATAAGCTTGCGCAGGGTTCCCCATCAGGGGGGGGCGAAGGTTCATCGCAGCGCTCCCCTTCCCTATTAAGTCAATGTAAGGGGTAGACTTTGCGCCCCCCTATCTTAGGTGACTTGGGGGGAGCGGCCGCCCCCCCCCCCCCCCTGCCCCCCCTCGTGCGCACGCCTATGGCCGCTCGTGCTGGGAACCAAGACATCGCTCCATTCTCATGAGGAAATTGCAGGTGAAGGATGCATCTCTTCAGACAGACGTGAGTAACTCAGCCGTCACTCTCGCCTTTGATTAAAAGAGGCACGGCAAATATAATATATGGTGGTGTTTGGAGAATACAAAGTGGGCATTATTGCAAACATATCGAGGGTTCTCCCGGTAGAAAATCTGGGGAGATGTAAAATTAAGTAAGCGCTGGCCACCGTTCTGCTAAGTGGTCTAGTCTAGTCCAGCATGGCTATAGAAGCTGCACGTAGAACTTAGCGTCACCCAGTAGCGCCATAACACACAGCCTAATAGAAACAGTAAAATCGGTCCCGGCAGCGTATACGTTTTGAGGTGTGATATTTATAACACCGCAAAAGTGATTATGGTCGCACCTAGGGCAGCCTTCGTTGACAAGGTGCGAAGAAGTCAGAAAATTGAGCACGTCCATGTGTTCGGCGAGCGTCTCGTTTTGTAAGTATCCCTGGCAGCCGATGCTGGCTACACTGAGGCGGCAAATATGAGCTCCGTCGCGCCATATGGTCAGTGACACCATGAGCGTCGCCTGAAGAACTTGACACCCGAGCCAAACAGCGCTGTCCGATGGAAGAAGGCTCGCCAGCAATATCTCAGGCACTTCTCGACTTCTTGGGATTTATCAAGGTTGCATGGTCATCCATATGATCCTACATGTTTACTGTTGAATTGTGGTTATAGTCAGCCGCTATTAGCCTATGCTTCTGACCCATTGACAAAAATGATATTCTATGGATGTCCTTAGGACAACCCCGACAGGATTTCGGATATCCCCTGCATATCCTCTGCGGACATCCCTTGCAAGTCAGTTTGGCCGCTCTTTCCTGATCCGACGGTTATCCCTAGCAAGTCCCGTGGGACACACTGCGTACGTGACTTGGAGATTAAGGGATCTCTTTTGTGCAGGGTGTTTTCTATGTCTTCATACGTCTTTTTTACTCTAAAAGTGGTATTAAGCACTGAAATTGCTAGAATTGCACTTTTTGGACCAAAGTACGGGCCCAAATTTTTGTACCGAGGTGCATTTCTGACATGATCGAAGCACTCAATTATCACCTGAAAGCAAAGAAAAACTACGAATGCTTCTAACGGCTGAAATTTTAGCAATTAAATGAAATTCGACAGATGGCAACATTATAATACCTAAATGTCCACTTGTGCAAGAGAAACTCTGAGTCCAAGTGTATTGCAAACACAAACCTTTTTATTTAAGGCCAAAGTTGTTGGAAAGAACACATATATTGCACACTGTGACTGGACATATTTCACATCTTGCTCACAGCAGGCACTCTGGTCACTGATGTCTAGTCATGGCAGCAAAAATAAAAGGTGGGGCCACAGACATAAATAGCAGGTGCTTCTTTCCTTATCATCTTCTCAAAACAAAACTCTATAAACATTAACAAGAATTAGCTGCCTGCAATAAAAAAAATCTCTAAAAGAAGACGGCATTGTACATGAAACTTGATAGCATAGATATGTCAGCTGCAGGTCTCTTCGTGTTGCAAAAAGTGAAAGCGTATGTATGAGACTGTGCAGTACAAAAAAAAGTCATATACATATAAAGTGAAATTGACAAATACACATAGAAGAAATACGTGTCGGTGAGTACAGCAGATACAAAAAAAGGAACCTGTGCAATATTTATTGAGACAGTACATGACACGCCTTTACGGGTGTCCTAATCAATTGGGTCATCACATTGAAAGTTTAAAAATTTATTGATTACAAGATTGGGCTAGGGGTCAAAAAGCCTCTCCATGAGCTTGACTAGGATTTACTAATTTTGAACAGAAAAATAGGTCAATAATTTTTTTAAAAAATATGCAAACACTGAAATATGCAAACACTGAAGCGAATTCAGTGATCTTTCAGACAGCAGGCAGGCAGGCAAAGAACTTTATTATTATCCGGAGGCGGCGCTCGACCCCCCTTAGGGGACGACACCGGTGGACCACTCCCACGACGGGACGGAGAGGTTAAACTCCACGGCCATGTCGCGGGCCCCCTCTGGATGGCCCTAAGCTGGTCTCCTTTGTCGTGGCTTGTGAGGAGATGGTTCCAGTCCGCCTCCGTAGAGGGAGACTCGCTGCAGCGATGAAGAAGAATGGACCGCTGCTAACAACGCGGCGCCCGATGACTCTAGTGACGATGATGATGATGATGATGAGTCGGATTTCTTCTGCAGCAGTGCAGAAGAAATCCAGAAAACTCCGAAGCCAAGAAGCACAATGACGTACCACGCCCATGTGTTGTGGGCGTGTACGACAGCTTTATGGGGGGAATTGACCAACGCAACCACGAAGTTTCCCTGTATAAATACACCATCACGTCGAGGCAGTGGTACATGTATTTACTGTACGACAGCATTTTCGTCTGTGCAGTAAATGCGTGGAATCTGCTCAGGCGCGAATCTGCCCAACTGCGCTTCAAGCCACTGGAGCTGCGTTTGTTTATCGCTGTGCTGTCAGAGTGCCTGATGCTGCCTGGAAAGACAAAAAAGAGAGGCCCATCTTGCTTACCATCACCTTCTAAAAAAAAAAGATTTCCACTAACAGAGCCCAATGTTGACGTCAGGAAAGATGGTGTTGGGCGTTTCCCACTGGTAATGAACCAGTAGCTGCGCTGCAGGAACTGTGCAGCAATTGAGAATAAATTCAGTTCCATCATTTGTTCAAAATGCGGCATCACACTTTGCCTCAACAGGCAAAGAATTTTTTTTATTATTTTAGGTGCTGAAGCATAACACTGGCGTGCCATGAACATCTTTTCAGAAAAGCCCACTGTATCAAATATGATACGAATTGTATTTTTGATATGTAACATCTTTACCACTGCAACTTGTTCTAAATATTGTATCCACTTGTATCCCAAAAGCAAATAAACGAGATATCTGATTTTTTCTATGGCCATATCTCTAGGTGGGCTTTCCGGGGTTAAGCAAACTCATGAGAGCCAACAAAAAAAGCCTACCATAAAGTGCTATTTTATAGCTATACACACGCCATACACAGAAAGGTGGTCAGAGGAAGTAAAAATTGTTGAAAGTAACTGAAAACAAAATGCAAGCTGGCTGTCACTCTTAAACATGCAGAAAGCCAAGTTCTCTACACAACAACATCTGCCACACGGTGCGCATTCGCTCAGACAGCTAAGGTGTTCTGCCACTGAGCACGAGATAGCAGGATCAAATTACAGCTGTGGAAGCCACATTTTGATGGAGGCACGTCGTAATGAAGGCTCTGGGAAAATTTTGACCACTTGGTCTTTTTTAACCTGCACTGACATCGCACAGTACACAGGCCTCTAGCATTTCTCTCCACTGAAATGCGACTACCGCGGCCAGGACCGCACCCGCGAACCTTCGGGTCAGCAGCCAAGTACCGTAACCGCTACACCATCACGGCGGACAGGCATAATACCATTACGCCTGTGTACTTGCGTTGTAAACCATATCAAACTACCCCAGGGAGTCAAAATTTATAATATAGAGACCTCCACTATGGCCCATAATTCATAAGAGTTTTACCCAAGTATTATAAAACTCAAGAATATACCGTATTTACTCGCGTAATGAACGCACTCGCATAATAAACGCACCCCCCAACTTTAGTTGTCAAAATTGGGATTTTTTTTCTCCCGCGTAATAAACGCACCCCCTACTTTCATCCGCTGCAGTCGCGCGAACCGATGCGCGGCGCATCCTCACCCGTTGATCTCTTCTTTTTTTTTTTTTATTATGCCGAACCCCCCCTTCGGGTCACTCCCCCCCCCTCCCCCCCCCCCCCCCCCCGACTTCTCTGCCCGCGGCCGCGCCCGGTTCTTTGGTTTTCTTTCTATCTGTGCGCGGCACGTTGCCTCTCTATTTGAATTATCCGTGCGCCACAGCGGAATTCACGAACGATGCGAGTGTAGAGGCATCGCGGCTCACGGCACACAGCGAGCGAAGGTCACAAAACCGCCCGCGCAGCCCGCGAACCTACGGTCGCTTCCTGCAAATACGAAACCTTAAAGGCTTAACCACATGCACGCGATTTTCCAGCGACGAGCGACAGGATTTGCAATCGCGAAGGGACATCCGTCGCCGTCGCAGGTTTTTGAAAAACCAGAAAAAAGCGCTTGTTTCCCAGAAAAGAGCGTGACGATTTCCGTAACATGGCAGCACCCCCCGATCCTCGCTTCGGTTGCAATTTGCTCTTCATGCTTGTTATCCGTGCATACTTCAAGGAAAGTAAGATGTAGGCTACCTTCAGTACAGTCACATCTCACGCGGAAAGCGAGGCAGCGGCCGTATTTTGTCGTGCCATCGCGCGGCTGGCTGCGACACCTTCTCTAACATGGCGCCGAAACGAACGGGCCGACGAAACACGTGCAAATATCCCATTTTTGCGCATCGAAAATGCTCTACACCAAGTTCGAAGACTATGAACTTACCTCTATTGCAGCTCTGCGAGCTTGCACAACTCTCGAGGTCCATAGCGCCGCTGAACAGTCGTCGACAAACCCAGCTCCGGCCACACAATACCGACACAGGCCATGAAAGCGGTACAAATGGCGCGCGAAAAGTCGGCGTGTTGCATAGAATAAAAGGCAAAACAACACAACTATAGGATAATTATGCTAAAATTTAACAAACTGAAGTTCATATATTGTATTTAAAGACAAAAAAAATAGTATGTTTAATGACTAAAAGCAGGTAACGTTAATTTTTTCTTTTCATTGTTTCAGGTGTTGAAAACTTTTGAAATGGCGCGGGGTTTAAAGAGACAAAGCTGATGAGGAATTTCTGTCGTTCATTAACGCACACATCTCTCCCGTTTCTAGGACGTGAAATTTCGAATAAATTTGTAACTTTTATGCAGAAAATACGATATCATGTCATTACTCTTTAATTATTGCTATATTATTTATTTTTTACAAGCATATGTTTTTGGCAGCGTCTCCTGCGCCGCGCGGCGCACGAGATCCCACACAGAAGTGGCTCCTGCGCCGCACGGAAGTGACGTCACCTTAATAAAATTAACTTAAAACAACTCAAATGAACAGATTATTACTTTATAATGTGCTAAACCTACAGAAATAGTGAACAAAAAGTGTTTGAGGAGTCAGTTAACGTACATTTGTTAACTAATGACATATCGCAAGCATCTCAAACCCAGGGGGCGCTGCGAAATGTAACAGTGGCAAAGATGGCAGCTGCAAGACAGTATATGTGCAGCACGGAGAATGTGCAGCGTAGACATGGTCATAGAGTTTCTATGTGGTTTCTCACTTTGATGTGCGGGTTGTTGCTGTTGGAAGTACCAGTACAAGATGGCGATGTCAAAACGTGGTGTGTCGAAGATGAGTGTCTTTACTGCCGAGTACCTCGATTTGCTTGTCGTGAAGGGCGATGTCAACGATGAAATAAATGTGGTAGCACAGTTCGTGAGAACGTCGGGACTCACAATATATTCTAGTGCGGCTGTGAAGTGTTTTTACTAAGCATGTGATCTCCGATGGCCAATGCTCCTGCACTGCAGGCTTTTTTTCGCAAAGTGCGATCACGTATTGGCCGTTCTCATCCGTTTGCTGTGCTATCACAGGCCGTGTTATTCAGCGAGGCAGACAAACTGTTCGGCACTGTTTTGTAGGTAGGTGGGCTAACGCAGTCGGCAGTTGCCACTGGGCATCGTTTATCAAGTGCTGATTGGATAGAGCATCACGGTGACACATCAGTATTTTGAAGCGACTTGGTCTGCCGATTACTTCGTCGCGTCCTTGTATAGAGCGAGACGGTGACGGTACACTGAGCGACCTAACAAGGTTTCATGTTGCATATACGGCGTGGCTACGAGAGGCGAAGAGAAATAGTGACTAACTGCTAAAAAATGATGGCAGGAAACTTGTCCACCATCATTTATGGTTCCAATCTGTCAGTCATGCCTTGCACTCGGAACACACGCAATGCGATAGCACCAGCCGGAGCAAAATTCTAGCGCTACGGTGACGCCGGCGGAAAGCGAATTCGCCCAGCGATAGTCAAGGCATGTCGAAGTTCGACTGTACCAAAAGCCATGCTTTACGCTGTTCACGTTTCTTTTCATCGCGACACCATCATCATGAGCCGTTCGCAAAATCTAGGCGCACAGTGACTCAGTTCTGAGACTACGCCTCTTGCAGTGCGTCTTCCTGTCGTCAGAGCCTTGATAAACCGTGCAAATCAACATTCCTGACGCGGATGACGGATAAACCGATGCAGCCAGTTGCATCTGAATTCTACGTGTCCTGAGTCTCGCCAAGAAAGGGCGTAGTAAATAGAGCCAATTCTGCGAAGATCATCAAACATCCAATATCAAAGGGCCTATAGACGGGACCACCAGCGGCACATCAGTAGCAGCAGTAAGTCCGGCTAACAGGAGGCCAACGGAGAGGCACACTGAAAGTAGCGTGCCGATTCGGCGAAGTCATGGCATATTCAAACGACGCGCTTAACCAGAAAAGTGCATGACGTCACTTCCGTGCGGCGCAGGAGCCGTTTTTGTGTGGGAGCGGCTCGTGCGCCGCGCGGCGCAGCAGTCTCTGCCTGCTTCACTCAATGACTGAGTGAAGCAAAAATATGTAATAGTTTCATTTTATGCGCGATTGGCGCCCAGCCATAGTCAGCATCACCAAAGGAGATTGAGAATAACTCAAAATACTCATGCAATACGTTCTTTATAGACGTCCTAGACAGGATATTCTTAGGATATCCTTTGTGGGACAAATTTGCACTGGATGTCCGCCTGCTATTCCCTGCAAGTCCGTTGATGTCCACGGATGTTCGGAGTTGTTTCGGATGCCCAGCGGATCATGTGTTTTCATTAGGGAACTGTTAGAGATTTGCCATTCGAGCGCTGTCATAATTATTGTATCAATTGCTAATTTCTCGCTGCTTGCATTGTGGCGTAACCACTGACAGATCTTACGCATATGTGTGCTAGTTGATTTTTACAACAACAATAATAGTAATAATAACATGTGGGGTTTTACGTCCCAAAACCACGATGTGATATGAGAGACGCCGTTGTGGAGGGCTCCGGAAATTTCGACCATCTGGTGTTCTTTAACGTGCGCTGACATCGCACAGTACGCGGGCCTCTATCATTTCGCCTCCATCGAAATACGACCGCCGCGGCCGGGATCGAACCCGCGACCTTCGGGTCAGCAGACGAGTGATTTTTACAACGAAGGCTGTTATGAAATCACAACAGCCGATTTCGCGCACGCAATGAGAAAAAAAATATATGCAGGGTCCAGCGGCCTTTGAACCCCGGCCCATTGCGTAGCAGTCGAGTATTTTTCCACAGAGCCGCGTCGGGGCTTGAAATTCCTTCGCAAAAAGACCCAATACAAGCATCATATAGGGCGAGGAATAATGTTAATGGATGAAATACAGCGTTATAGATAAGTACAATAACAAGTAGGCGTCACGCAATGCGCATTGCGTAACGAGTCAGTGCTTTCAAGCTTATTACGTATTACACAGGACTCGGGCATAATTTTTCGACGTCATCAGCCACAACATTACGAAAGTGCAGATATGCTTTACAGACGAGTAGTGGGCTAGATTCTCCACAAAATGATGAATAGTGGCTACTTCTCTACTTTCACAAAATTATGACGATTTATGGCTCAGTGGGTGCCTTGCAAATGTAGTTGTAGTAGTCGCCCCAAGAGAGTTTACAACGGGCTCTTGAAAAACCGTTCCTCCAGCTTTCTTTGTGACTTTGCTGCGTGTTCCGTGCAGGCCTGGCGCGTTTCTTTCCCTTTGTCATTGATATTATTCTGTCCATTGCTGTGAAGTATGTAAACATCTCGTTTTTACCCAGCTCTAGCCCCATTTACTGTGTCTGCTTGCGTACTGAACGTCCAAGAATCTACAATCTTCTCATGACCCATCGACGTCTGGTGACCACTGCTGACACGTTGGTTCCCCATTTGCCAGGACGATGAGTGGGGCGGGGGAGAGCTATCGGTAGATGTCGAAGTAACTGCTCATTAAAGGATGCGGAGAAAATAATTTCGTCGTTTCTGTAGTCGTATGTTGGAAGCATGTCTACGCATGGTTTGTCCTAACAGTGCACTATACTTTCTAGAACAAAATGTAGCCAGTCATTTGGGCTGCTAATGTACGCCGACCAGCGGGGGATGCATCCCTCTACGGATAAGGAAGAGGAATGGGAGGGGAGCGCACACCATTGATTCACTTCTTAACCACTCTGCCCTCATAGTTGCTATAATGTCTTTTAGTGTCGCCGGTGTGCTGACATTTCAGAAATACCCCATTGGAACATGCTCTAATTTTTAGGGGCGAAGCTCCTTAGGGCATGGCCTAGTCCGGCGTCGCCGTCATCGTAGCCACCTCTATGCACATGCAAGGTACCCACTATACGCCATGACGATGACGATGACGCTGACGCAACTTGAGGCTAGGTCCGATACAAGAACCGAGGAAGCAGAGCGTCCTGCGGGTGGGGTGGCCATTTATGACAAGCAAAACACTGTAGTACAATAAGGCCGTCAACCACCACTACAGTGACTAGAGTCATGGCCGAGAGCATAGAGGGGCAGCTTAGCAATGGCTAGGCAGATGGTGTCTGTTGCCCAGGTAGACTCAATTCCTTGATCTTGCTTGGATGTGCTTGCGGGCGCTTAGTCCTTCCCGCGTCCCACAGCCCCACAGCGCATGCGCGTCCCCTCCCCCCTCTCCTACGCTCACCCCCTCTAGGAATCCTCTACGGAGCCATATAAGAACCCCTATCCCTCCACTTCACCGACGATAAAGCCGTTATAATGAAGGGGTACCGGAAGCCACGTCTAGCTACCATTTACGAAGAAATAAAATTTCTTGTATATATACACACAGTGTTTTTCAGTTCTTTGATGATGTGCTGGACGAAAATTCACGGTTTACCGATGAACCTCCGGAGCTTCGCCCACTCATCATCATTCACTCCGTGGATATGCTGTGATTTTTTTTAAGCGGGAGGGGGGGGGGGATTTTTAATATGAAACACCTCCCTTACAATTTCAGTGCACAATAACGCTTGTGGAGGGATTTTCTTGTGCAGTAAAAGCTCGTTAATTCGACCCTCGATAATTCGGAAAATTGTATGACGCGGTCGTTTTATCTGGTTCCGGCCCGCATATGCATTGTTTAACGGCGTCAAACTCGTTAATTTGGTCATATTTCGCCGCAACCCAGTTAATTCTTACCATCCTCGGAGCGCGCCAAGCACGAAGCGCTGCAATAGTGGCCACGCAAAAGAGCGAAAGCGGCGTTCGCAGACGGCCGCAGCGAGGCGATGCTGTCCCCGTCGATATCTTCATGAGTTATAGTGACCACGGTTTCGTCCTCATGCGGATCCGACACTGAGCACAACACGCCCTCTATGTGGAAAAACCCAAAACATGGCGGAAGTTTTTTTCACGTCTGAGAGGCGAATCCACGTCGACGAGACTGCTAAGCAGACGTACATACGGCTTTGGCGATATTTCTTCCGTCTAACGATCATTGTGCCTCGAACAGTGGTCGGTTGGCGAAAGCATGACGACTGTCTTCTGCTGTGTGTATGAACTGGCTAGCATAGTTTCTTTTCTATCACGCTGATATTTCAAGCCCACTTAGCTCGGCGTTTTGCACTGCAACTAATAACGATTTTTTCGAGTTTTAAGTGCCCAGAACCGCGGTATGATAATGAAGCACTCCGTAATGGGGGGCTCCGGAAATTTCGATCGCCGGGGGTTTCTTAACGAGCACTTAAATCAAAGATGCTGGTGCACTTACACTGGCCTCCAGCGTTTCACCTCCATGAAAATGCGACCGCTGCGGCCGGGATCGAACCCACGTCGTTCGCGTCAGCAGTCGACCACCGTAACTACTGTACCACCACTGCGGCTGGCGTTTTGCAAATTTTGCTAGTTTTGCATTTTTGTAGTCTTTTATAAGTTCAAGCATATGCTGATTCTGAAAGGTCTATATTTAATGGGTATTCCATGTAGCCACAGCCGTATCTGTCTGGTACATGGTCGCGTGACTCAGTAGCGTAATTCTTTGAAATAGGAAGTGTGCAAACAACTTGCGTAATAAGTGGATCTTACATCATGCGTCTGAATAAATCTCTATAAAACTCTGGAAACGAATAAATATATAAAGGGCTCATTCGCAAAACTTCGTGTTTTCTAAGTTCGCTCCTTGTTCTGCAGTCATTGGTTTGCGGCAGAGAAAACACGTCATAATTTCCCACCCCGGCAGTTCATTACATTCCATTACACTACATACTACATCACATATTACATCATATTACGTGCACCACGTATTAGGTTCCACAGTCCGTGTGCATGCTCGCTTAGTTTTCTTGCAAATAGATATTATCGGTAGCATCATGTTATAAGAAAGCCTAACAGTATATTTTTTTGTGGAATGTCCGGTGGAAAGGCGGATAAAACTATCCGGAGGGTAGGAAGAAGAACGTAGTCTTGCGCTGCATTGCACACTACCAGAAGATCAACTTAATCCCTTACTCTATGGCAAATCTCATAGATGCAAGTGAGCAGGACATAACGCTACTCTTCTTAATTTGTTTCTGCAATCGTAAGCGGGCACATTTCGCGAGCGAAGTTGTTCCAACAATGAGAAGCAAAGCACGGAAGAAAAGTGCACGATGTACTTTTGATTGTATCACCGTTTTCAACAGACGTTGATCAATTTGTGTGTCATGGGACTAGGAAAAACATGCCGTTTGGAGTGGATTCTACTTGACCGGATTATGCAGATGGTGCTCCGAAAGCGTGAGGAAAAATAGGAACACGCAACTGCGCAGTAAAACAGAGGATTAAATTTCCTGCTTGCATTACTTTGTCTTATATTTCAAATCGACAGTGATAAATTTATGTTTTATAAATGGCTCCCTGACTTGACGGAACTAGAATGATATAGTGATGGTAACGTAAATATACACAAGCTTTCGTATTCGATGTCTTTAGAATTATACAAAAAATGCGTGAAGATTTCGGCGCCTAATAGATCCTGGTGGAGCTAATCTTTGAGGTGAACTGCTGGAAAAGAAATTATGAGAGCTTTCTTGTCAGGAAACCTGTTATGCAGCAACGCCGTGTCAATTGAATTAAGAGCGAAAAGTAATGTTTTTGTAGTACTAAATGCTCCTTCAACAAGTGTGATTATGCGAATGAATTCCACAGATTCTACTTTGTTTTCAGAATTGCATAGACTTTCGTGCTTTCGATAGGGCTGCTCTACGTAAAGGACTCTTAATTATTAACGCGATAGCGTTAAAGAGCTCGTTGCGCAGAAATTCCGGCGTCGGCGTCGACGTCGTTGGTTGTGAGCGAAAAATCATCATCTTGTTCGTGACCGAAAAATCGAGAAAGATGCAAATAAAATAAATAATAAAAATTTTCGGGTCCGAATGAGGATCGAACCCACGTCGTCTGCGTGGCAAGCAGGTGTTCTACCACACAGCCACGCTTCTTCTTGCGATTACGCATAAAATAACTTCCTCTGCTTGGAAATGCAGTGAAAATCACTTTCATGCTTTACAAACACACGCGTCCTGTATGCAGGCGTCACAATACAACATGTAATATCGCAGTAATATTACCTGGTACAAGCGTACATTGCCATCGGGCGTCAGAAGATGTGAATATCATAACGACATTGGGGTTCAAAGCCTTCAACCCATTACAAAAGGCACACACGTTACTACACGTATTCCCTTAAGACCACGTAGTGGGTGCATAGCAAGTTCGAAAAGAATTCCCGCATTTCCCGCGCCTAATTGCTCGTGGTTTAAAGCATGTTAATAATAATAATATCTGGGGTTTAACGTCCCAAAACCACGACATGATTATGAGAGACGCCGTAGTGGAGGGCTCCGGAAATTTTGACAATCTGGTGTTCTTTAACGTGCACTGACATCGCATACACAATCGAAATGCGACCGCCGCGGCCGGGATCGAACCCGCGACCTTCGGGTCAGCAGCCGAGCACCCATTAGCCACTGATCCACCGAGGCGGACAAAGCATGTTAACCATTACATAGTTTGCACTAAGTGATTGAAGTACGCTCTAGGGACAGGATATCGCTATCGCGTTCAACTCTTAAACGCAAAGCTTAAAGGGGTGGTGCCATCAAATTTCGAGACTATAATAAGCCTGTTGTGGTTTTACAAGGACACTCCACACGAAGCGTCGGACACAGCAAACGTTTAGGATATTGTTAGGAGGTAACAGTGGGGTATGGGCTCAGAAGAGGAGCAGTGAAGGACGAGACAGAAGAAGCTGGAAGATGGCAACCAGTTTCCGCAGTAAAGTGGTTAGCTTTGCTGTCTGTGTGTTTTCTACGTAACATTTTGGTGTCAGAAGTGGGATACAAGGCATGTGAGAGCTGGAGAGCGGCAAGGGACCGTAACAAGAAACCTGTGGAGTTGACTGTAAGGATGGCTGCACATTGTAGCGACATCGGAGTGGCACAGCCTTCGAAGCAACTGGACGCTCCGCTTTACGACGGTAAAATATCCTGGGACGCCTACCGAATTCAGCTGGATACCATTGCCATAGCCAATAGTTGGGACGACCGGCGCAAAGCCCAGGTACTCGTCGCCAACTTGCGCGGACAAGCCACGGAAGTCCTCCTGAATGTGCCCCTCGGACTGCATGAGAACTTCGACTTGCTGTCTAAAGCGCTTGATAAGTGTTATGGAGACCTTTCTTCACCTCTGCTGAGCTACACCCGTCTGCGAGAACGTCGTCAAAAGCCAGGCGAGACGTTTCAAGATTTAGCCGCTGACATCGAGCGCCTCACGATTAAAGCGCTGCAGGGTGCCCCTCGTCATGTGGTGAGTCTCTTCGCTACAAATACCTTTATCGACGCTGTCCGGGATACAGAGGTTCGTCGCATGTTGCGAATAGGCCAGCCAGAAGATATCCATGCCGCAGTAGTACTTGCAATGGATCAGCATGATACCCTGCATACCATACGGCAGTCGTCCTGTGCAGTCCGTAATGTATCACACCACAAACACGCTGCCAAAATCGACAACACGAGTCCAACGGCAACGCTTAACGAAGGCGCTGATGTTTCCGGTGGTCAATTGTCAAATTACGAGCCTGTTTCTAAGCAGACCTTGCGTAAAGTTCAGTCACTTGTCACTGTGCGGCACACCAACAAGAAATCGCGTAACACTTCTGTCAGGCCACCTCTTGGACAAACGGCTGCAGGCGTGGATTTTCATGAAGCGTCGAGCGCACCGATTACTAAACAGAAGTGTCTTGTAAATGCCCCAGAACAACGGTGTTACCAGGCTATGACACTACCAGCACTCACACCTTCTGCGCGTCACCTGTCTTCGTGCGCTACGGGCGGACTCAACGTCCCATATATTTTTGTTGACGTCAAGTTGCTTGGCAAGACAATAAAAGCATTGGTGGACACTGGTGCCGCTGTCAACGTCCTCAACGCTTCACTAGTAGCAAGAGGTCGTAATTTAATCCAGCCTAGATCCTCCGCACACCTTTTGTCCTTCAATGGCACGGAGGTTAAACGATTGGGGACTATCTCATTAAACGTTGACGTCCTGGAAAAGACCTGGCCAGTGAAATTCGTCGTTGCAGAAAGTCCGATATGGCCTATTGTCCTAGGCTGTGACTGGTGCAATCAAGCAGGCGTCATGATCGACTTCTCACGGGGCGACGGGAACCCTTCACCCACGAAACAGGCCTGCAGACAAAAGTTACTGCCACCGTATTACAAGCGCCGTGTTAGGTGGTGTACGACGCGTGTCGACCTTATAGTGCGCCGAATAATGCGTTCCCCATCACCACCACGCGATACCGACAAGGATGTCTGCAAGGTCATTGCTGCTTGCTCTGCAGTCCTCCCACCATTTTCTGGGACTTGGTTGCCAGCTACATTCGACAGTGCCATCACGGGGGATGTTCTCTTCGAGATGACTTTACGAATTCCACTCCATCTAGAGAGACAGCGGCACCTCGTCGAAGCTTGCTTGCTTGCGTTCGCGGCACCGCCCACGTGTTCATTGTGAATATAAACAGTCATCTGGTAAAGCTAAACCGCGGCGAACAAGTTGGCGAGGCCTCAGAGGTCGATCATCTGGTAATGGGTTCGCTGGTATCGACAACGGACACTAGTGCCGCCCAGTCATTGTCCCCGACACCTCTACCCTGGGATTCGTTCTACTTCGGACCGCAGCTCACGGAAGACGAGGTGGAAGCCATAAAATCATTGCTGCAGCAGTACCGGGAGACCATTGCCATTGTTGGGACGCGTGTACGCGCGGGAGAAGCAGACACGACCGCGCGGTGTGGATCCCAAACATCAACTGGTTTTATTCAGGTTCTCTGCAGGTTCCGAAGAGCAGCGGAGGGTGGCGCTGCCTGGCGGCTTGGCTTGGCTTGGTTGCCGCCACAGCACTCCCCCCCCTAGTGAGTTGCCGAACGGAGTTAAAGGTCCAGGCGAGTGGGTGCTCTTGATAGCCGCCCGCTGTGCGTCAGCCGGGAGGGCACCTCGTGGACTTGGGCTGGCATTGAAGCTGGGGGTCCTGGCGATGATTCCCTTAGTGGAGGCAACACGGCGTCGTCACGGTCCATGTTCGCTGGCTTGATGCGGTCCAACGACACGACCTCCTCACGGCCGTTTCTCTTGATTGTGAATTGTTTGTTGCCACGGCGGAGGACTTGAAACGGCCCATCATAGGGTGGCTGAAGAGGTCACCGAACCGCGTCATGTCGTACAAACACATATGGGCACGATGTGAGCTGTGGGTCGACGTGCACCACACGCGACCCTGGGGGCCGTGGAGGTACCGCGCGCAGTTTGCTCATGACGTTGCGTAGGCGAAGTGCATAGTCGCTGCAAGCTATGGATGCCTCCTCTGAGCCGCGCGCAAAGAGCTCTCCCGGCAGCCTGAGTGTCGCGCCGTAGACCAGCTCAGCGGCGCTGCAGCCAATGTCCTCTTTCAAGGTGGAGCTTATACCCAAAAGAACGAGTGGGAGGGCCTCCACCCAGTTGTGTTCCTCGGTTGCCGTGAGCGCAGCCTTCAGCTGGCGGTGAAAGCGCTCCACCATGCCGTTGCTCATGGGGTGGTACGCTGTCGTGCGTATGCGTGAGGTGCCCATGAGCTGACTGATGGCAGTGAAAAGGGCTGATTCGAATTGTCGGCCGCGGTCTGTTGTTATCGTGGAGGGCACACCGAAACGGGCTACCCAGTGGTACAGGAAAGCACTCGCAACCGTCTCGGCAGTGATGTCCGCGATAGGAATGGCCTCCGCCCAGCGGGTGAACCTGTCGACACAGGTCAGCAGGTAAGCCTTTCCGTGGCAGGGTGTCAGTGGGCCGACGATGTCCAGGTGGACATGATCAAAGCGAGAAGCCGGAGTGGGGAGTGTTCCCAGTGCTGTCGAGGTATGGCGTTGTATCTTAGAGCGCTGGCAAGCTACACATTCGCGCGCCCAGCGTCGGACGTCCCGATTTACGCCCGGCCAGACAAATCTTGCCGTCACCAGTCTTTGGGTGGCTCTAATCCCCGGATGAGACAGTCTGTGCAAGGACTCGAACACGTGGCGACGGAGGCTCGCGGGCACGAACGGGCGAGTTCTACTGACGCTTGTGTCACAGCAAACCTTGTCCTCGGATCCGGGAACTGGGATCCACTCAAGATTCAAGGGCAGTGGTCGCGGTCAACAGGTGTTTCAGTTCGTCATCTTCACGTTGAGCGGCTGCCAAAGCGGGAAGATCAACCTGTAGTGTGGGCATGATGGCGTTCACAGGATTCCGTGAGAGGGCGTCCGCTACCTCGTTGTCGCCGCCTTTGACGTGGCGGATATCAGTCGTGAACTCTGATATATAGGACATTTGGCGCCGTTCACGTGCTGTGTGCGTTCCACCGTCGGAGCTTAGCGAGCGCAATGCATAAGTAAGCGGCTTGTGGTCGGTGAGGACGAAAAACTCTACACCTTCCAGGAAATGGCGAAAATGTCGTATGGCAGCGTACACGGCCAGCAGTTCTCTCCCGAAGGTGCTGTAGCGGCGCTCGGTAGGTGTTAGCTTCCTCGAAAAGAAGGAAATCTGGCGCCAGATTCCCCCAACGAGCTGCTGTAATACAGCCCCGACGGCTGTATCGGAGGCATCCACCATTACGCTCTGCGGGACACCGGACCTGGGGTATTCAAGCAGTGCGGCGTTTGCCAAAGCGCCCTTGACCTCGCAGAAGGCTTCTTTTGCTTCTTGAGACCAGGAGAGGGTGTCTGAGCCATTCCGTGAAGTGGCCAGCAGGTCGTGGAGAGGTTGAAGGATCTGGGCGCAGCGGGGAATGAAACGGCGGTAGAAGTTTACCAAACCCAGAAATTCCCGAAGCTGGCGCTTGGCGGTCGGCTGCGGAAATCCTTGCACGGCTTCAACCTTGTTGGGTTGAGGAAGAACTCCTGAGGCGGAGATGACGTGTCCAAGAAACGAGAGCTGTCGCACACCAAGCTCGCATTTGGCCATGTTCACGACCACGCCATGCTCCACTAAGCGCTGGAAGACGATGCGCAGATGATTCACGTGCTCTTCCGGAGTGCTGCTGGCGATTAGCAAGTCGTCAAGATAGGCGTGGCAGAAGCTGAGGCCGCGTATAGCACCGTCCATGAACCGCTGGAATGTCTGACCCGCGTTTCGGAGTCCGAATGGCATTCGGAGGAATTCGAAAAGTCCGAAAGGCGTTGCGATGGCGGTCTTCGGGACGTCCTCCGGGGCAACGGGAATCTGATGGTATGCCCGCACCAGGTCGATCTTCGAGAAGATAGTGGCACCGTGAAGCCTCGTCGTGACATCGTGTATGTGCGGTACCGGGTATCTGTCTGGAGTCGTTACCTGGTTCAGCGCCCTATAGTCCCCGCATGGTCGCCAGTCTCCCGGCGTTGACTTTGGCACCATATGAAGTGGAGATGCCCAGGCGCTCGACGAGGGTCTGATGATCCCTAGCTCCATCATGTGTTCAAATTCCTGTCGTGCGACCTTCAACTTCTCTGGAGGCAAACGGCGAGGCCGCGCGTGCACGGGTGGGCCGCTGGTGGCGATGTAGTGGCGTACCTCGTGCTTCGCCGCGGCGCTGGCTGGCGGCTGCCTCGTCAACTCGGGAAAATCCTGCAGGATGCGGGTAAAACGTTCTGCACCGGACGGCCGAGCAGAGTGGGGCTCAGCGGAGGGTGGTGCGAGGGATTGCCTTGCACAGTTGCCTGCGGCACGGGATCGTGAAGGCGGCGGTTGCGCACGTCGACGAGAAGGCCGAAATGCCGAAGAAAGTCCGCACCCAAGATGGCGAACTTCACTGCTGCCACGATGAAAATCCACCGGAACGTTCTGTTCAAGCCTAAATCGAGTGGCAGCGAGCGATGTCCGTAGGTGGCGATGGTTGTGTTGTTGACCGCCTGAAGCGGGGACGCACTGGGGACACGGCGATCGGTGGACCCAACCGGCAACACGCTCACCTCAGCGCCGGTGTCCACGAGGAATCGAAGGCCACTGTCGCGGTCGGTGAGGAAAAACACTGATGGACGACGTTCGGGGGCCTCTGTGACACTGGTCGTCCTCAGTGCCGGCCGCTCCCGTTTCCCGCATAGTCGCAAGGAGGAATGCATTTGCGAGCAGCATTGCCATGCTTCCTGTGATACCAGCAGATTCTCTGTTGCGCTGCTGGGCGCTGGCGCTCCTCGGGAGTGCTGCGGGCCTGCATCGCTGCGACGGTATCGGCGAGGCGGGATATCTGCTCCCGGATGTCATGCAGCGTGGTCGTAGGTGCGCCGCCGGCGATGTCTGGCTGTAGCGCCGCGACGGACGGCGGAGCGACCGCCAGCACCGAGTCCGCGAGCTCGGCGAGTTGAGACAGGCGTTTGTCGGCAGCCGAGGCGAGGACCATGCGCACGTTGACCGGAAGTCGCTGTAGGAACAGCTCGCGAAGCAGTCTGCTGTCGGCATCGGTGGTGGCTGCGCCGACCGTGTGCAACAGCTGCCTCATGTGGCGCAACAATTGGCTGGGCGTCCGGTCCCCGAGCTCGGTGTCGTGCAGTAGCTGCTGCAGTCGCTGAGGCTCCGACGGCGTGAGGCGTCTGATGAGCAGCTGTTTGAGCGCCGTGTACGCGTTCTCTGCAGGTGGAGCGACCAGCAGATCACGTATTTCGCTCGCTATTGCCGGTGGGAGGCTAGCGACCACGTGGTGGTACTTGGTTAGCTCAGCGGCAATACGACGAGCGGTGAATTGGGACTCCACCTGCAGGAACCATAGCTGCGGGTCCGCTGTCCAAAACGGCGGGAGCCTGATGTCGACGGCGGAGATGGCCGGTGCGTCAGGGGGAGTCTCCATGGCGTCGATCGCTTGAAAAAGGCGGTAAGCCTCGTCCGGGTCACCACTGTTGGGACGCGTGTACGCGCGGGAGAAGCAGACACGACCGCGCGGTGTGGATCCCAAACATCAACTGGTTTTATTCAGGTTCTCTGCAGGTTCCGAAGAGCAGCGGAGGGTGGCGCTGCCTGGCGGCTTGGCTTGGCTTGGCTGCCGCCACACCATATCCTCAAACGAGCTTGGTTGTACTCCGTTGGTCGCACACCACGTTGATACGCAAGGGCACGCACCTATTCATCACCAGCCTCGTCGCGTCGCACCGTCCAAACGCCGTATCATTCAAGAGTATAGATATGCGCAGAAGGAAAAGGCACACATCGATCGGATAAAATATTAATCACAACCTGCGATCCAAGAACATGCTCTCTGCCTGCGAAAGGAACAATGAAGCGTCACTGATGCATAATGAACCTCGTGCTCTTATGTGAAATGCTTCTAACAGTTCTGGAGCAGTGGTGTCCCTGCTTCTCCCCAGAATCTGAATCATTTTCAGGTACGGCTCACATTTGTGTGAATTGCAGTGGGCCAGCAAATGTGCCCCATCTTTACCTTTTAGTGAAAGCTCGTGTTCCCGCGCACGCTCATTCACGCACCTTCCCGCATACCGCGGCCCGTGGTATACGGGCATGTGCCACACGTGTCTGGCGGAAAGGGTTTGACGACGTACGCGACGGGATTGTCACATTATTCATGTCATGACCAGCGAATCATATTCGTCAAACCATCATACCCTACCACACTAATTTTGGTTCACCCCAAGTTAAGCGGGTGATCACGAGAGCACCCAGACGTAGGCGGCTAGATAGATAGATAGATAGATAGATAGATAGATAGATAGATAGATAGATAGATAGATAGATAGATAGATAGATAGATAGATTGATAGATAGATAGATAGATAGATAGATAGATAGATAGATAGAAACGCAAAAGTGCTTTACGCAAAGAAATGCTTCGCATTTAATAGGTACGAGGCGCTTCGAGGTTTGTGGAAAGGTGTAATGGTTCCGGGACTTACTTTTGGAAACTCTGTGGTGTTCGTGAGGTCGTAGGTGCAATCAGGAATGGATGTAAATCAAAGGACTGTGATACGCCTTTCGTTGGGCGCTCACGGGAAGACGACGAATGAGGCTGTAAAGGGCGATATGGGTGGACAAGTTTTGAGGCGAGGGAAGCTCAGAGCAAAATAAGGTTTGAAGAGACATGAAAGAGACTAGATGGGCAGGGAAGGTGTTCCGGTATTATATAGAAAAAGCGTTCACTCAGAGTGGAGGAAAATAACTAGGAGACCCACCAGCAAATATACGGCTGGCAGTGTAAGTGATATGGCAACAAAGAGCATTAAGCAAAAAGTGGAGAGGAATTATTGATAGGAGCGAAAAAAAAAAAAAAATCCGCCTCTGAGTAACTCACTTAAGGGCAAAAACGAATTAAGGAGGCAGGCATTTTATGATAATTCAAGAGGAAGCGCTTTCTTTGAGGTGAGGTTGGGTTGCCTTAGAACGCGTAGTCAAAGCGAGATTCAGTAAAGAAGAACAGTGCAGATGCTGTGGGGAAGATAAGGAAACGACTGAGCATGTTCTGATTGAATGTGTAATGTGAATTGTCCGTGTTTTGCTTTGCGCTGCAATTTTTCCTTCAGAAGTCATGAACCAACTAGCCCCCCCCCCCCCCCCCCCCAAAAAAAAAAAAAAAAAAAAAAAAAAAAAAAAAAAAAAAAAAAAAAAACGTTTTGCTTAGCCTACATGAAGCTTTGTCTTAATGGAAACCTGAACACGCCCGCGATAGAAATAGGTAAGAGATGGTTAGAGTACTGGTGGTAGAAAACTACCAAGGACAAAAACAAGTAGTGAGGAAAATAGGGACATTCTAGCTGCAGTAAGGGGCAGGGAGCAGCTAGGGCTGTGATTTTTTTTTATAGTAAGGTCAATTTAATCGAAGTATACAAGACTTTAGGCTTCCGTAAAAAATTTTTGTTTGTCGAGCCTGGTGGCACACATGTCACTGCCCTGCTCTAAAGGGGCGTATCCAGAAATTATTTTCGTTGGGGGGGGGGGGGGGCGGCATCTCCTTGAAATGGTCATTTTTCGCATATGCCATGGCGAAAAACAATTTCGGGGAGGGGGGGGGGGGAACGGGCCCGGTGTGCCACCTCCTGGCTACGCCACTGCTCTAGAGGAAGCGCTTATAGCATCCATCCTTCCAGTTAGATATCGCCGGATGAGAAAAATCTGCCGAGTTGACGCACGCCCGATCCGGATCCGAGTACGGCATAACATCACCATTCCGGCTGCTGCACCAGCACGTCGGACGTCGAATCGGACGCAAAATCCATCGTGTCTCACAAGATGGATTTCGTGTCTCACACGTTGAACTTCCTGCATAGGAAGTTCAACGCCTCGAAAAATTATCATAGCCGTCAAGCGGCATGCGATCCGTCACAACAAATGCGGCTATGACTGCGTGCGTGATCACCGAAGCGACAGCCATATTGGGATATTTGTCGCTGAAAGTTGCGAATAATCAGCAGCGCTTCGGTTGCGGAGTATCGACAAGCATGAGCACTGCGCCCGCAATGCCACAACTTTGCATTCAAAAATTGCGCGCTCTGTATAAAGAGAAAAAAAAAATTTTTGTACAGTATTATGCGATGTATTCCTAAATTTGTTAAGGTTCTTTGAGTAATTACACAAAAAGTGAAAACAACAAAGTAACTTAATTTTGACATTTAAGTAACAACGTGCCACTTGAAGGCTTGACGTCGCTACACACTACTCTAATACAAAGCAATAGCTCATGTCATTTATACACGCGAAGGTACAACATCGGGCAACCAATAGGACTTCGCCAATTTTGCCGCCAGGATTCATTCAACCGACTCGTTCGGGTGTAGCGGTTGTAGCGGGTTGTTGGTGCTTTTTGGACGCTGCCTTCAAAGTGCACCTAAATCAATTGTGATAAAATGATTTTCGTACTGGTGGACCCCGTGAAGAATTCGTGTCAACTGAGCAGCGACGAAACGGAAACTGCGGGTAAGGTTTTCGCCTACGTCCTCCGCAAAGCGCGAAACCAAGCGCAGTGACAGCCGCTGCCCGCCGATGAAGCCACTGCACACATCATGGAAACAACGCAAGGCGACGAGCCACGCTGCCGTGTCGACACCGCCTCGGAAGACTTCAGCTTCTCAGATCAAAGCGTATGTGTGGCCAATCGGGCATTGTGCATGCATTCTACGCACTGGTTATAAAATTTGCTGTGGCACATCGACGTGTCTTTTGATCTTCGGTTGTAGCTTCGAATGAAGTGCAAGTTATGTGGAGTATGGAAAAAGGCACAAGTACACTGTTAATGCTGAACGACAGCTATGCAATCGTAATTTTTCTGCTGTCGTCGACGGAAACTCGGCGTTAGCCTTATCACCGTCGATTTGTATCGAGTTTCGATGATATGCTTAGATAAGAAGAGTTAGAGGTAAACCTTAAATCGGTGCATGTCTAAGTACTTTACCTTCAAAAGATGAGGTGCCAGAACACGAGAGTTTCCAACATATTGTTTTGGTTTATAACTTTGCTTCTAAATTGGCACATGCTCAGAACAGGCATTCTGTGCATGCTCTTTTGCAGCAGGTGAACACTTTTCTAAAAGTCGAGGTTTTTTTTTTCTCTTATGTAGAGCACTCATTGGCCTACTTACAGTAATGTCATTGTATGGACTGCATTAACAGGTACAGTTGGGCGAGTTGGTGTGCACGGTGACGAGTTGCTGCACTGCTCTTGATCGATAAGGTTCTGTACAAAGAAATCTTGTATAAAACCTGAAGCCAATGACACTGCTGGAATTTGGACAACATTCGAAATTTCAGACACAGGGAGCCCAAGCAGAAAGACATGCTTGAAAAATTCTGATTGGACCTGGTTTTAGAGTGGCACGTTGCATTTCTCACAATTTTTTTATTGTCGCTAAGGGTGTGTGAATATATGAGTTTGAAATTCGAATTATTAGAAGCTTCCAATAATTCGACAGGACGAATATCTAAAATGTGACAAAGGCCAATTGTGCAACTTGGTAAGGGCAGGGTGGCTAAAACTAACGCTAAAATCATTACAGTAGGCGTTTCGTTAAAACTTTTAGTGATATCCTGGTTCAAAAGCGAGCGCATGTTTATTTTAAAGGAGATTATGTTATCTCCGCGCGTAAAAAAAAGAAATACACGAGAAAACTGTCAAGCCCTTCACAACTTCACTTCCAAAACGAAAGCATGGACTTCTTGTGCAGTTCATTCGTGTATGCCGAAAGTGCCGACCTTGGCCCGCGAGAGAGACTCTTTACTGAAAAACAAAACAAACAGATTTTTGTTGGCTGTGATTGGCTTCACGTGTGAATATTTGTTCATGCTGGGCAGTCGCCAGTGCCCCACCACACCACTTGTTCAGAAGTTCCCATTGTTCTGGTGTGAAGTTAAAACACTGTAAATGGGTGCCTGAAGATTTTTGGGCTTGGAGCACTCATGACAATTAAGCACAAACATCACCGTTGTCAAATAGATGGGCTGTATTGCGCGATCATAAGAGAAGAAAAACACTCGCAACCGTACCCCCGTCTGTTAGCAGTTAGGAGGTTAAGAGTTCCACTGCTGACTGGAATGGTTGCTCTTCTATCAACATGCCACGCCCTTAAAATTTGTAAAAAATAAAAACTCCTGAACAAGCGCATAATAAAGATGTCACCACGCGGTAATGTCCTTGATTTTTCCTTAATCCCTTTGTCTTGCCGTAACTTGCAGTACGCGTTTGGTATAAATAAGATAGGTAAGTGTGGGTAGCCCAGTGAGCTATGTTTTAAACTGTAGGAAACCCATATAATCAAAGCGAGAGCGCCTGAAGCCAGGTCATGTGGAACAGCTTGTGTTTCTGCATGACAATATGTAGTCTTTCGGTAGCAGTCACTCATCGCGTTATGTGCTCGAGGACATGAGCAGATGTTATTTTTTCTTTCAATTCTCAATAAATTCTTTTGCATTTGATATTCAATTCGATATTTTTTTCCACGATTCGATTCGAGATGAAATTTCACTATATGCACACCCCTAATTGTCGGGGTGCATTCTGTGGTGACTGACAACTTACAGATGTTGCTTGCAATTGTGTTTGAAATTCTTGCCATTCTGATTGCCAAATGTGCAATGTCGTCAGTGTTTCTCGTCATGTTATGTGCGATCCCATAAATGCTCCTTGCATTCAGCTAGTCGGAAAAGTTGATTGAACAAAGAGTCATTATCCATCATACAGCTGTCTGAGGTGTTCAACGCTCTGAGTATTCGCCAGTAGCACTATAGAAGTCATGTAAGTTTCAGTATCTGAAATTTTTTTTGTATCAAAGAGGTAAGTGCAAAGAAATTAATGCCTACAGTTAAAGCTCAATCTAATGAAACCCTATTTAATGAAGAAATTCGCATTTTCCAGCAGGTGCCCTTAAGTTCGATGTTCTCGTCAATCCAAATTAAAGAAACTAATGTGGCCTCCAAACCCAATATAATAAAGCTTTTCGTGAAATAAATGCATAAAAAGCCGTGGTTTCCTTGTAATTTTGACACAGATGGGTTTTTCTTCAAATGTGCCCTCTAATGCTATCCCATTAAAACGTATAGGTGCCCTAGCTTATTTTGACAAGACTGCACCTTTGCCCATGCAATGAATGACACGCTCTGCAGTCAGCAGCACTCTTACGTACGAGATGGTGCTAGGTGCTGTGGTGGCTGCTTTCAAGACTGCTGATGTCTCTACAGAGTCAAAGGCCTTTTCATATTCTATGAAAGCAATATAAAAAAGATTTGTTGTATTCAGCAGATTTCTCAGTTACCTGATTGATCACATGGCTGTGATCCATTGCACAGTATCACTTCCTGAATTCAGTTTGCTCTCTAGGTTGCTTCAACTGAAGTATTTGTCTTGTCCTGTTTGAAATTAACATAAAAAATATTTTGCGTAATATTCTGAGTAAATATGCGTCTACAATGGTTCACGTGATTTATGTCTTCCTTCATGCGTATTATTCTAATGCTGTCATTTTTTTTTAGCTGGTTGGTGCTCTTGATGTACTTTTAGTGCTTTTGGCGCACTTCTGGTGCGCTTTCAAAACAAAACTTCAATAGGGAACATACTACATTAAAAAGGAATCTGAGCTGAACGAGAAGGAAATATTTCGCTTGGCTAGTGCTTATTTTACACACCAACCTGCATCGGTATTAACAGCTTCTGACGAGTTTTTGTTGTAGCACAAAACCTCACGACAAGTGAACTCGAGGCCATTGCAACTCGACTGTGCAGGCGTCTGCGCAAGCATGCCACGTCGACACCCTGTCAGGCAGCACCGTTAGAGTCTGGCCTGTCGCCCATCACACGTGCATCGTGTGCAGGTTGGTGCTGGCCTTCCTCTTGCTTGCTTATTGTGCATGACATTCTGACTGAAGGCACCTACGCAAATGTTCGTGCGGTGTGGCCTCCAAAGAACTGTGTCCGCCGCGGTGGTGTAGCGGTTACGGTGCTTGGCTGCTCACCTGAAGGTCACGGGTTTGGTCCCGGCTGTGGTGGTTCCATTTCGACAGAGACGAAATGCTAGAGGCCTGTGTACTGTGCAATGTCGGTGCACGTTAAAGCGACACTAAAGGCAAATATGTCGATGTTGATTGTTGAAATAGCGGTCCAGAAACCTCGTAGTGCTACTTTTGTGCCAGGGAAGTGCTTATTTGGAAATAAAATCACGTTTTTAATGGTCCACATTGCGTTAGCGCACTTCAAATCACCCGCCTGAAGGGGTCTTTCTGATGTCACTGTTTCCGTGCCCAACATTGCCCGCCTTTACTGCGTGGGCCGCCGACACTAGTAGCAGCAGAGCGATAGTAGCGGGAGCCACAGCAGCAAAATCAGCCATTGAAGCTTGCCGTAATGGATGTTTGTGTTGGCTGGAATCAACTGGGCCCCGCTAGATGGCACCACCTATCCAGCCTAACCAGGCGAAAACGCAACTTTTGAACCACTCGTGCCATTCCCCATAGTAACGCCAGGCAGTTCTTTTTTCTATAAATGAAACAGAAATGGACAAGCAGATTTTATTACGTGTTGTAATGCACGGAAGGTTCTTTTTTTTACTGCAGCTGGTTTGATTACCAGGGATTAATTGTAGGCGGACGCTGTGATGTCATTGGGATCATTTCCTAGATGTCCCACTCGTAGCGCTTGTGGTGTCGTACGTTTACCTTAATTTCTCGATTAGTAGAGCACTGCTGTTGATAATATTGCCATTTTAGACATTCTCAAACATTGGTCTTTCACTCTGACGCAAATTGTTATTTGCCTTTAGTGTCCCTTTAAAGAACACCGGACGGTCAAAATTTACAGAGCCCTCCACTACGGCGTGCCCCATAGTCATGTTGCATGTGGTTTTGGCACGTAAAAACCCACATACTATTATACAAGGAACCGTGACACGTTGCACGAATTCTGTCATGCCTACTTTTGTATTGCTTTTTGCAGTGAGGGAGAGATTTTAATGCTGCAGGGGTTCTAATGTGAATAGGAGGGTGGGGTTTAGAGCAGGGGCAGCTACAGAATGGCAAGACCTCTTTGTAGCTCCTATTCACTTTGGTGAACCCTCCCTCATCCTCCTAGCGCTGCTGTAAAATGCTGCGCACCCAGTGAAAATGTAGAATGGCCAACACTTTTAAAAGAAAACCAGCAATCTTATTGCATGTGATAGGTCAAGAAGAGGGAGGGTGCGTATGGGGGTAATTGCACCAATTTATTGGTTGTGTTGGACACAACACAATATATGGCTTGACATATGCCACAGCAGAGAGGACGTGTGCTTCAGGGATAAGGCTCTGGATTGCCAAGTTCCATAGCTCCACAGAAATGGCTCTGAATGAAGTGGCTCATCAGTCAGTGATGAGCAGTGCTGCCCTTCAATTTGCTCCAGTTAAAAGGCAAGAGGCTTGAAAACAGTGTCAGGCGGCCAACATTTCAAAATTGAGAGGCTTTGACAGTTAGCCTTAAATCATGTTTACCTAATAATTTTTATTCACCCTTTTAGGGTCAAATTTTTTCGCGAAATGCACTCCGAAAAAGGTGTATTTTTTATTGCTGAAATTAAATTCTTCAGATGATTCCGGTTCAAAAAAAATTGTCTAAAATTTTTTTGTGTGACTGTAAAGTGACAAAAAAGTCATTTTTGTTGTTACACACACATGGTTAATTTGTGAGTAATATCAAGCAAAATCCTAAAAAAAAAAACTTTTTGTACCCTTTTTTATGAATACAAACTAAGCATTGTATTAAACATAGCTCACAGATATACAAAAATAAGCGCACCTAAGTACTTTTCTGCTCGACTCTCTAGCAGCAGAGCAACCGTCGCACACTTCCGTAGCATAAGTGAACTGCGTGAGTGAGCGCACGGAAGAAAACCGTATGGTTGTGCACCCGTCCAGAAAGCAAAACGAAGAAAAAAGCTATAATAATTAGGCTTGTGCGAATAGTGAATTTTAGGTTCGAAGCGAATAGTGATTTTGGTCAAATAATTTCGAATCGAATTCGAATAGCATATATCACATATGATAAATAAAAATGGGCATATTTGTAATGACCCAACTAACCTGCACAGTATTTTTTTTTAATTGAAACAAGGACCTGTGCAAATGCCATTCTTTTTGGTTCAAAGGAAGTGGAAACAACTTTGAATAGTAGCAGGATTTGACTTTCGGAAGAATGCAAGTGTTAACCTGTAAAATATGTTACATTTTAAAATTTACTATACTTAGAGCATATAAGACGGTATAACAAGCTTTTAAACTTAAAAAATGATGAATCGATGTGAGGGTAATATGTTCATTTAACCTTGAAGTGGGGCTTCGCGGCAGTGCGAATTTCCCCTGGGTAGGTGTTTTCATGGCTTAGCACCCGTTCGCTGCAGTGAAACCACCTTTACAGTGGGTTATATGCGGTCTAATATACACTTGGATAGGTGCTTTCATGGCTTAGCACTCCTCCGATACGGTGAAACCACCTTTACAGGCGGTGACATGCGGATTAATATACACCTATTCGTTCATTTCGAATACTTCGAAATTTTCCGCAATTTAAATTCGAATCGAAGCGAATTCGAATACAGTAATATTCGTTCGAATATTCGAGGCATTCGGATATTCGCACAAGCCTAATAATAATCCTTCGTCTTATCGCCAGCGAGACGGAGTTAGTTTTTCAGAGTCCCCAAAACAGAAAACGCAACCACTGTGGCATCGTTTGGGTAATGTAGCGCCACACGGAAACAGATGTAATTACGCCCGCGGAGCAATCAATGAGAGCACATTTCTTGTAGTGAGGTCATCATGGTTTTTTAAAAGCTCTGACCAAAAATGCAGGAGAGAGGCACGGGAATTCTTTTTTCGAAATGGAGCACCTGTGCAGCGCACAGTGCCGTGATATTTGCAAAATGTGATCGTCGCGGCCTTCTGCACGAATTAATGAGCTTGTGTGGGAGGTGTAAAAAAAACGTCGAAGCCTGTTTACTGGCCCTTTAAACTAGAGAGCAAGTTGCCTTTACAGCTCACTGTGTGGTCACTCAGTCTGGAAAGTGAGGTGTTGTGGTGTCTTTACAAGTGCTAGACACCACATATTCAGCACAGATGTCTGCGCGGGTAGTCGTGATTATAAAATGCCTTGTCTAGTATATTCTTTGGCACAGAATATAGGACAGGCCAAAGATGTTCACGATGAGGGGCTCCCCTTTTTGTCCTTTTATCACGCTTTCTCGCTGACATCGCTTGTGCAAATTCTTCTATCAATACTGCAGCTGTTGCATCCGCAGAGGAGGATAGTGAAGATTCCTTGGACCTAAGCCAATGGGGTCTTCCGGCCGAGGTGGTGGCTGGCTATGCCCGCCGTGGTGTCCAGCGCATGTTTCCCTGGCAGCTCGAGTGCCTGCGCACTGGCAATGTGCTCGCTGGTGCAGGAAACCTCGTCTACTCTGCTCCGACAAGTGCTGGTAAGCGTGTTAAAGGCCAACTCCGGTGATTTTTTGACCGTGTCAGGGTAATGGTGCTTTTATGTTCCTGAGACACTCTTGTCACGCACCCGATAGCTGAAATGCTCAGCAAATTCGAAAATAATTTTTAATAAGCAAAAAGGCGCAATACCGAAACCGAAACCCAACCGAGTGTACTGTCTACGTATGACGTAGTAGTTTGTTACGAACCAGAAATCATGCAAGGCATGCTGGTCCCGCCGGCGCGGAATATCGTGCGCTCCTCCACAGAGAACAGGAAATCGCGCGCCAAACCAGCGAAGTGCTGGCCAAACACCGTCGCCTCGTGGCCAGCACAATATACGCTGTAGCGGCCAAAGTTAGCGAACCCATCGGCTGCGTCACTTCCGTCGAACCGGCAAACCAACACGTCACACACGCAATGTTGCCAATAATTGTGGGAAGCCAGGTTGGCGTTTGCAGACAATTCATTTGCAAACAATCAGCGCATCTATCAAGCTTGAAATTTGGCATAAATGACGGAAATGTGCGTAGGAACGTACCCAGTGAATTTCATTGAGATCCATTGACCTCGAAAAATCGCCGAAGTTGGTTTAATGTCAAGGGGCCCTGCAACACTTTTGCAAGTGATCATGAAATTACCTCATTAATGCCTCACGAGTGAACTGCTGCAAAAGCTTTTAGAATCCATCAAGGACGAGTGGTGTTACAGGACCTCGTCGCACGCTCTAAGAGCTTTCTCGTTGCTTTCATCCCAGAAAGCATGCTGGAAGCTACACAGGGAAAATGGGGAGGG
Source organism: Rhipicephalus appendiculatus (assembly GCA_030522465.1). Classification (NCBI taxonomy): domain Eukaryota; kingdom Metazoa; phylum Arthropoda; class Arachnida; order Ixodida; family Ixodidae; genus Rhipicephalus; species Rhipicephalus appendiculatus. Next base: position 40,155 of record JALIZH010015197.1, read on the forward strand.
AGGAAGTGAAAGGGAGCGCTTTGTTTTCTTGTTTTCCTTGAACACCGTGTGGCTAACATATAAACGTGGTGCGCACCAAGTGAAACTCACTCGACTGTGCCATGATGTGCTGCAGTTTGGGCATGTCAGTTCACCGCGGCGGTCGCGGTAACTGTGCTGCTCAAGATGCTCAAGTTAGCCAATGGCAGTGGACATAGGTCGGCACTTTAAGGGAGTACTCACTCAAACTCACTCACCACAATTTTTTCAGCCTTCGCACTCACTCACGTTCACACTCACGTCCACTCACACTCATGAGTGCTCACTCACGTTCACACTCACCTCCACTCACACTCATGAGTACTCACTCACGTTCACACTCACGTCCACTCACACTCATGAGTACTCACTCATACTCAACTCACCACGTTCAAATGAGTGTGAGTGAGTGTGAGTTGAATGCACTCATGAGTGAGTGTGCCGAGCTCCATAGGTCGGCACTTTAAGGGAGTACTCACTCAAACTCACTTACCACAATTTTTTCAGCCTTCGCACTCACTCACGTTCACACTCACGACCACTCACACTCATGAGTACTCACTCACGTTCACACTCACGACCACTCAACTCACCACGTTCAAATGAGTGTGAGTGAGTGTGAGTTGAGTGCACTCATGAGTGAGTGTGCCGAGCTATGGCAGTGGATCTTGGGTTTATGGCACGGTCATTCGGGTTTGTGGCATCATCTGTCGAGAGAAGAGCAAGTGATTTCTAGTCGACCTTGAACTTTAAAGGGGTCGTGAAACATTTTCCGAAAATTTTCAACTACGTGTGTATTCAGAATCCTGGCCGTCCATTCAATACTATACCTCGACTCATTTCATCGTCTGGGTTCATTTAATAACTATAAAAACACAGTTTCGATTCCCCGCTCACGTTCCCCTCAACTGTAAAGCTGACGTCACATTAAGTCAGCCAATGAAAAGTCTCTGTCGTCGACAAAACATGGCGACACAGCGATGTTTGCTGAGCCATAGTTGACCGAGGTTCGTAGCATCATACCAGTTCGACTGCGGTGCCGTAAGCAGTCACGAACGTTGTTTCCACTTTGTGAAGTTGTGCGGCACTGTCTGCCGATGCACATGGTAGGCACAGCGAGGACTAAGCCACCCAAAACACGCCGTAAAACACAACCTAATGCAACCAGTAAGAAAAACACTTGGACGCTGCGTCGAGCGAGCAAAGGCGACACATGACGGAGCCCGGATGTACTAGAAAGCGGAACCAAGCAGATCGCTCGCTGTACTTCGACAGTATAAATAGCTCAGAGCGCAAAAATTGCTGTGTTATTTTTTTCTTTCCTAGGTTCTCATAAATCTATCATTTTGGAGCAAAAGAAAGCTAACGCTCTGTTTATAACTTCTCTTACCATGACGTTTCACTGACGTCACATGTTGGTGCCTATGGCGGCCGGTAGGGTCGCATTGTCGTTTAGGAGCCCAAGAAAACTACGATTTCAAACGGGCGTCATTAATTATAGACTGGATATTACGCCGAAATATTTCGGAATTGGCATGACCAATCCTTACTGAAGCAGGGAAAATTACAACCGGGCAGCTTCATTTTCGTTTCACGACCCCTTTAAGTGTAAATTTCCTGCCGCTAATGCACTATAACGTTTGGTTTACATGCTCACAGGAGCCTTGACTACCAATTGGCAGCATTATTTGACCATGTTCAGTAAGAGTTGCAGAGCCCTGTTAAGGGCAAATCTGCCTTTTTCATGGTGCCACGATGCATGCACCCTTCCTCTATTGGGAAATTGTGAAGCACTGTGGTAGGGCCCCCACATGCTTTTTGATCTCGGAGGCTTTTGTTCTGGCAAGCGGGGTGATGGCAAGCGAATCACCTACGAAGCTTCGCCCGCCTACCAAAACAGCACAAGGCAGGACAGGAATATGAAAAAGGCGGCTTGCAACAAAACTTCACTTGGGCTAGATTGGTCATTTATTTATTCATTTGCTACCAAGGTCAAGGGAATTGCAGATGGGAGTTGGGGGGAAAGTACAAAAAAAAATATTAATGAATTGTTGTCAGTAATATTAAGAATGACAAATTCTAAACACGCTACTACTTATACAATGGCGGTTAGTGCCTTGCCAAAGTATTGCTTGTCACAAATTGATGTTATGTGAAGGTGTTTCCACTCGCTATGTGCGGTGGAAAAGAAGTAAAAAATGTTTTGGTTTTAAGAAATGGAGTTCTTAGGTTATGATGATGATCAATGTGATGTAACGTACGCTGTGGTGACAGAATAAATTTGTCGTAAAGAACAATATGGTGAAATATTTTACCAAGGAGGTGAGTACCTAGTTTGGGGTACCGATATAGTTTTGGCAAATCTTCAGAACTGGTAGCTCTGTAATAATTTTTTGTAGCCTTTAATGCCACAAAGGCCACTTTTTTCGCACCAATGGTATAATTTTGGCCAGATGATTTAATAGCATGCAATGTTTCAGTAATATTTTTAGGATAAAAGACTATAGCATATATCTTAAGAGACCGTCCACGAGAGCTGGCAACTGTCTCATTTCCACTTTCTTCATGTTCAAACTGTTTCACTGTGCTTTGAGTTGGCTGTGTTGTTGAGCCGTTTGTCCTTGTCTTCAGGCAAGACACTGGTGGCTGAAATCCTGATGCTGAAGCGCATCCTTGAGACGAAGACCAAGGCCTTCCTGGTGCTCCCGTTTGTCGCACTCGCCCGGGAGAAGGAGCTCGTGTTGGCCGTAAGTGGTCATCGTCGATTTTCTCGGGGATTTTGTTTGGCAAGGCCGCTTTTCCAGCTTTTGCTGCGACTGTGCTGCGTGTTCCGCGCAGCCCTAGCGGTTTTTTTTTGCACTTGTGAGTGGGTTACTGTACGTCTAGCATTACTGTTTATGAACGAACGGGCCAATAATCACTTTATGGAAGGTATACTGCTTGTTTTAAGGATGTTCAATGCTGGAATAATCTACCACACTATACTAAATCCTGCTGTACAATACTTTTAGGAGAGATGCAAAGAGACACTTGCTAATAATACCGCTGGCTACATACTGCAGATGTAATGTATCGAAAGCTTAGTTCATGTTTTTCAATATTTACGCATTTTCTGGCTTTTTAACCTCTTATTCTCAGATGCCTTTTTTCCAGTGTTTTTTATTTGTGTCTTTATAAATATAAGAATTTGTGGGGCAATAAATAGATATTTCACCTGCTTGTGTTCCACTGGCGCTTCAATATTGTAAACACTTTCTTGTTTCTGATTATTTGCATAAACCTCCTGTCATTACTATTTTGTGAGTAATTTGTTGATTACTATGTACTGTTCATTACTAATAGGATGTTGTGTCTCCTTCGGGAGGCCCTTAAGGTAAATAAACTGAACTGAACAATATTGTGACTCCTTCCATACTAATGATAGATAACTGAAAAAGAAAGAAAAAGAAAAATTTATGCTCTAACTCCTTTAAAGTGTACTATCGCGCTCAGTATGAGCTACACCGCGGAGCGCGTGGCCAAGCGCACTGTTATGTAGTACAGTGGCGCCAATCGTGACATATTTTCGAGTTATCAGGGTTGTGTTTAGCTGTTCCTTTGAGTGCGCATTGCCTTCCTTGCTTTCACGCCGCCCTCGTTTTGCCATCTCGTGATATCAGCTTCGAAAATGATAACTGCCCCGTGGCTTGATACACAAACTTCAAATTTTTCTTCAGTAAACCTAAATGAATGGCAAAACGTTCCTTCAAATAAAAGAAGTCGAGGATGAAAGCAAGCAATTGGGAGTGATGCGCACTCACAGGAACAGCCAAACTCTCTCCCAATAACTCTACAATATGCCACGATCGGCGCCACTGTACAACCTTGCAGTGCACTGGGCCATGCGCTCGCAAGGGGTGTAGCTCATACTGAGCGCAATAGTACCTTGATTTTACAACGGTAGCCAGCATTGAAAAATATATAGGATATTCCTTCATCAGTTGTATCCTGTGTCCACTGTCCTGTTTTGTTACAGTGGGGATCCAATGACCACTGTTATTTGAGATTATTTTTTAGTGTTTACATACTTGTCCCAAATTCGGTGTGCCAAAATAAATGCATCCATGCATTTCAACTGATGAATGTCTGTGCACATTATTTGCTTGAAGACAAAGCGTTTGTGCGGCAGACTTGTTATTATGTGCGGTTGAGTCGCTATTGTAGAAATTGCGTCAGTACATCATCTGTTCTAATACTAATACACTCTTTCAGCACTGTATGGTGGTCAAAACATAGCAGTCACAACGTATTTCTGGCATCTTAAGTTTACTGTGCCGAGTCTTTCTGTACTTTGTCTTTCTTTCACTGGTCTTGTCTTTAGGACAGTTTTAAAATCTGACTATGTTGTTCCTATTTTCCTGAGCTTCCATTATAGCATATTGTTTAACTATAATGACTATATTAACTATATTTAACTATATTAACTCTCCCCTTCCTATAATGTACAGTTGAACCCCTTTATAAGAGGCAGGGACTGTGGAGGAGGATTGCCAGGTTGAAAAGACAAAAAAATAGCCAGAAAATTAGAAAGACTTGCCGGAAAGTAGCCAACTTGTGTCGAGGGTAGTAAAAGTAGCCAAAAGTAACCACGCGTGTGTAAAAACAGCTGGGACAATGTTATTTAAATCACTAAATAATGCAAATGTGAGTAAATGTAGAAAGAACCCTTGAGAATCATAATTGACGAAATCAAGAGCATAAATTGGGGACTTAAGGAATCATTTCGTGCAGGATGAGACAGTTTTTTTCGCTGGTGCAGAAAATATTCTCTCTTCATGCATCATTTTCTAAAAAGTTTTCCTAATAAAACTGAAAGTACAGTTGAACCCCTTTATAAGAGATGTGCATCGGGGAGCTGTTCTTGTCTTTCATATGAGGTGTCTCTTATAAGCAGGGTACTGCGTATGCATTCTCTTATCAACCCATATATTAATGGGGGCACATCTGTGTCTCTTATACCCAGTTGTCTCTTACATAAGTGTCTCTTGTAAAGGGGTTCAAGTGTATCGGCCTTGAGGTGACTATAAAAAATGAGTACTGCATGACTGTGCTTCTAATCGCAGCTGCTGGGACTTCAGCACAAATTGTAGTCACTCCACAACCACTTCTCGCGTGATGTCAAAGTCTGAGCAGTCCAGGGTTGCGGGGGGGAACAACATGTGTAACAACCTCCCCCTACCTCTATCTCTCAGCCCCTTTCCTTTGAAAAGTAAAAAAAAACAAAATGTTTTTACTTGCCTACCGAGCAGTTCAGCTCATCATACCTATGTTCACACGGGGCAACCCCGTACGTAGAAACAGACACCATTAAACATTATTTCTTTTATCATTTCGCCGATATTCATTAGTCAGAAAAAGATTACTCGCCATTGTGCTTTCCATGATAGTGTTAAACTTAACTTGAGAAGTTGTACACAATTTCAATGCTTTGGTTCTGGTATATTGCCACAGGGATAGCTCTGATGGGGTGGTTATTATTATTATTTTTTTTTTCTGGTTACTCAACCTATACTATTTTATCTCTACCTTTTACCAAATGTGTTCCTAAAGTAATAAATAGGATGTATTGAAATCTGGTAGCATATCTATTCTAAGCTGGTCTGGTCAGGTTTGATGTAGCTGTGTGGTCTGATTGAGCAATCCTATAGTAATTGCCTATACGTGTTTTATATAGTCTCTTGTATTTTCATTTGCTGTTTTAGATCATTGTACATTATTGAAAATTATTTTGTGTATGTTCAGATCACAAAGGCTTAGAGGCTTCCCTAGAATGGGTATGTGCCCTATTGATGAGGAAACAAAGAGAGAAACAAACAACCAAACAAGCAAACATTCGCGAGTCGCAGTTAATACCAAATTCTAAAAAAAAGATAGCATGGACAGAACATCGGATATCCGATTTCTAATGTCGATGAATGCAGAGCATTCTGGACGCGAATCGCTTTTGATTCTCCTGTGCACTTGTCATTGGAGCTTAAACTTGGTCTGCAAAGTGAGGCCCATGCAGCAGGTTTACACCAGAGTCCCAGCCACTACCCAAAACATTTTATTTTATGTAACGCAAGAGTCAAATTCTATTTTGGGAGCTGGAAAGACGCCTTCGCCGCCATGTTTTGACACCGTATAATCTAATGCCAGCGGCTGCCACATCATAAGATATTCATAATTTGGTACAAATCAAAGGTAACAAGAAAGTAGCCAAAAACTAGCCAAGTAGCCAAGGCACTTTTTCTGCTGCCACCGGCCTAAAAAATTAGCCCAAATTGGCACAAAGTAGCCAAACCTGGCAACCCTGCCGGGGAGCATTTCTTGGCCCTTACATGAGGTGTCTCTTATAAGCAGGGTACCATGTATGCATTTTCTGATGGACCCCTATTTCAGTGTAGGCACACTGGTGTCTTGAACCCAACTGTCTGTTACATCAGTGTCTCTTATGAAGGTGTTCAACTGTACTACCTTATAGCCTGCTTGTCATTGTGGGATGATAGACACTCCTTATCGATCGTGCAGGAGCTGTTTGGGGGGCTGTGGTGTGCGTGTGGGTGGCTTCCTAGGCCAGCGTCGACCACCGGGTGGCCTGTCTGGTGTCGACCTGGCCGTCTGCACCATTGAACGTGCAAACAACCTGCTCAATGGGATGCTGCTGGATCAGGGCACCCTGGGTGAACTGGGTCGGTGTGAATTGTTAGGGAGCATTAGTGACTATCAAATCTTGATGATGCAACGTTAGGAGCACGCCAATTGAACAAGCACTGCTGAGGGATGATGCAGGATGTACAGTGATTGAAACATGACATCAAAACTTCTCGTATAATGACTATGTGTGCAAATTGCCCGAGATAACCGAGTCTTGTAGCTGCAAATTTGGCCGCTAATGGTAACGTTGGCTCTGGTTGTAAGTGTTTTTGATGAAAATTACACCTATATGACAAACTCATGACAGTGAAAGTGACATTATACTTAGCCCGAAGTTGTTGCATTTCAATTCACGAGCAGTGTACTCCGTGCCTGTTTCATGATCTTCCTTGGTTATCGTGATCCGTTTGTGCATGGCTTAATACAGGATTGCTTCCAATTCTCTCACCATAGCTGATTATGTAGGTTCAGTGAATTTATGTACAGTGAATTTATGTGCAGCATTTGCGTCATATCAAATTCTTATCAAAGTCACCCAAGTTCACGTTATCAGTCCTTTGGGCTGCAATCTAGCAATTATTTTGAGAAATTGCTGGGCATGCATAATCCTTCAACATTCTTCCCAGTGAAAACACGAAGGAGCTTACAGAAGATTCAGTGCAGAGCAATGACCGTCGGTGGTCAAAGCAAACTGGTCCAAATTCTGTGCCATTTTCATTTCCAGAACCATTTCCGAACAGCCCTAGATTTCCAGAGCAATTTACTTTGAAACAAATATTCACTTAAATTTAACAAAGGAACATTATGATTGCTTTTAGCTGATAAAAAATACCCCAATTACCGTATTTACACGATTGTAAGTCGACTTTAATGTAGGTTGACACCCCTAAAATCGCCGGCAAAAAAAAAAAAAAAAAAGAGAGAAACTCTAGTTTCGGTTTCGATTGTAAGTCGACCCCCCAACTTCAAATTTCAAATTTAGATAAAAAGGGTCGACCTACAATCGTGTAAATATGGTATGTAAACTGAGGTAAGTTTGAATATTGGAGCGACTAGAGCCTTTGAAATATTTTGTAACTGTAGTAAACAACAGCAGCTACTTCATATTGAAGATCATAATTCGTCGTCATCTTTTAAATAACAAGAAGACATAAAAATAAAACAATGATTCATGAATCAACGTCCTCATGAATCTCATGATGATTATAGGGGATCAGGCACCTGCTTCAGCCACAGTGGACTTTTAGGCAAGAACGCCTGCCTTCATCCGGTGGATAGTACAGCCTCGATAGTGCCATAAAAGCTTGGTTTGCATGCATCTTAGTAATTTATTAATTAAAACAATGAAAGTTCTCACTGTTCTAATGTTCCGTTTTTTTTTTTTTGTCTTCTTGTTGGTGCCAATTATTCGAAAAGTGTTCAAAAGATATTCGGTAATTCAAATATGCATTATTTGATTCGTTATTCTAACTTTTCGAATACTCGCACATTCCTAGTTACCACTTGTCACTCCCAAACATGATGCTGCTGGGGGAAGAAGTGCTGCGGGAAACTCGGATGGGCCTCTGTATGAAGAGAGTGCACTTGCAAAGGTGGCAACTTGGCACTCCGCTTGTAAACACACCCTGTTACGCACGTCTGCAAGATTTGGCTGAGGTGTTCACAGCAGCGTCTGCTTTCCACTGTATCTGCTTTTTCACCAAGCACAAAGGGTGGTCCCATGAGGACAACGTCCTTTGAAGCAGACGATGCTGCTGTGCACTTGCACCAAAGTTTCCGTGGGATAGTGTTATGAAATTAAATGTCCATTAAAGAAGACACACCAACATTTAAATAAGACAAGGCTGCTGCAGCATGTTAAGAAACCCACCATCTCTGGTGAAACAACTGCTCTCACGCCATCGAACAGTTGCTCGTGCCGTAGCCTGCCATCTCCCACACTGCTTTCACAGCCCCCCAGGGAGCTTTCACACCGGTGTGGATAAAACATTACTTGCATTCACGTTCATTCCTTGACATTGACACTTATATTTCAAGGCCAGTTAGCCACCAGAAGAAACTTCAGTACAAGCGGTTGCGAATGTTCCATAGAGCATAGTAAGGAGTGGCGACAGCAACCTCACAGCCCCGCCTCGAGAATTCCTGAACGGTGGCGCCACAGTTGGTTCAATATGGGGCTGCATGCAAATAGCTCAAGATTCGTGGCTATACGTGTGAGAACCGGGTTATAGAAGTATTATGGGTCTGTTCACGGTATTATGGGTCTTTAAGACCCATAATACTGTGAAGAGGTGACAGAACAGGAAACACTAGCAGTAACACAGGAACAAGTAATATGTCTTGACCGTCTTCAACAGCAAAAATATAACAAAATGTGTGTTGGCTTCCTGACTGCATAACTGCCATCAATTGGTATCTCTATTACAGAGGAGAAGGTTCCACATCATCACTGAACTTTAGCCATTAGACATGCAATAATTTATCCCCCGAAAACAAGAACGAGAAACTCTGGACAACGTGAAATTTCTAGAAAGAACCTTGTGTCGAAGCAAGAAAGCCACATGAAAAGCATGACATGGAACTGTCCCTACCTTAGTCCTGGTGTGTGCAAGTACAATAGACTCTCAACAGGGTGTCTACCGACCGGGAAAACCGGGAATTCTCAGGGATTTCTGATAGTCTGGAAAAACTCAGGGAAAACTCAGGGAAATGGTGCTACCATCAGGGAAATTCACTGTAACTTCATTTTAAGGGAACAGAAATCTCGGTAACGCTGGCTTGATATTTTGGGAACGCATTTTTTCTAGGCTTGTACAAATATTACAGTATTCGAATTCGCTTCGATTTGCATTTAAATTATTGAAAATTTCGAAGTATTCGAAATGAATGAATAGGTTAGTCCGCATGTGACTTTCTGTAAAGGTGGTTTCACTGCAGTGAAATTGTGCGAAGCCGTGAAAGCATCTCTTCAGGTGCATATCAGTCCGCATGCAATTTTCTCGTAAAGCTGGTTTCACTGCAGTGAAGGGGTGCTAAGCCGTGAAAGCACCTATTCAAGGGAAATCCGCAATGCCGTGAGCCCCACTTCAAGTTTAAACGAACATATTACCCTCACATCGATTTATCAATTTTTAAGTTTAAAAGCTTGTTATACCAGCTTATATGCTCTAAGTATAGTAAATTCTAAAACGTAACATATTTTACAGCTAATCACTTGCCGAAAGTCAAATCCTGCTACTATTCAAAGCTGTTTCCACTTCCTTTGAACAAAAAAGGCATTGGCACAGGCCTTGTTTCAGTTAAAAAAAGTATTGTGCAGGTTAGTTAGGTCATGACAAATATGCCCATTTTTCTTTATAATGTGTGACATATACTATTCAAATTCTATTCGAAATTATTCAACCAAAATCACTATTCACTTCGAATTTGTTTCGAACCTAAAATTTACTATTCGCACAAGCTTACATTTTTCAAATCATGCGGCCCCTGCGGGTGCAAGCGCTCACCTCGTTGCTCTCCTCGACTTCTGAGTGACGAAATCGGAGAGCATCCTGCTGATGCATGGCATGCAGGAACCATGAACCACGGCACATCATATCGCGCACTGTTATTTAGGTGTTCTGTGACTGCGCAGTGCAGTTCCGCATTCGTTGTAGCGCATGCTGTGCGTTAGCGCCTGATATGGTGTTCTTGCTATCGCTGCATGACAAGTAACAAGCATGAGTAGTCGTAGAGGTGGTAGCAGTAGAAGTAAAGAGCTCTCAGTTATCATGCAAACAATCGCGATTGTTCAGTAAGCGGATGTTTCCTAAAGGCTGATATCTTGCAAGCAGTTCCAATTGGCGTGAAAACAAATGCCGCCGTTTGTTGGTGGATACCGGAAAGCTCTCGCACCCTTTGACCCTGAGCTTCGGAAGATGTTATTTGGGATTCTGTGGCGAATAGAATAAATTTCCAGGTGAGAGTAATCGCAACCAACAGGCTTGTTCACCATAAGGGAAAGCTCCTTTTTTTTTTTTCGTGACGGCACTGCCGAAACAAGTCTTAAGCAGTCTACCAATATTTTTTGGAGCTGCAGCTCGCAGTCACTAGCCGCACTGCTGTTTATGGCACAATGGGGATGTTTTGCGACATAGTTGAATTGCAATACTTTTTTCGATTGCAATACTTGCTTCATTCTTTAGAGGGGATGAGCAGACGGCTCATACCTTTGTAGTGTTGAGCTCTGGTTGCAAAGTTTCCCTTGAAGATATAGACAGATCACTTCTCTTGCTGCAGCGGCCATGTTTTTTGTAGTAGTGAGCTGCTATCACTGGCACAGCCAGGCAGGGGGAGGGTAGGTTTGGGAGGTTGAAACCCCACCTAACTTTTTTAGTTTGCATGGGTACAAATACACAAACAGATACAAATGCACCCATGAACATGTACAAAGCATGATTAAGTCCCCTCCCGCCACCACCTCCCTGAAAAGAGTTTCCAGCTACGCCCCCTGGCTGCTGTTGCCTATATTCATTCAAAGTTCCAGTTTGTTGTTATCACATTAATTGCTTCGTCCTTGTGGCGAAACAGTGACTTTTAGATGCGAAGCATCTTATGCTCAGGGCTCTGTCCGTCCCTCCCGTCCCGCGTCCCCCATCCCCCCGTCCCGCGTCCGGCCACTTTCATGAAGTAGGGAAGCACCCATTATGCGAACCAGAACACTGTAGTAATATGAAGGCCGTCAACCACTACCAAAGTCATCAGAGTCATGGCCGAGAGCACAGAGAGGCTGCTTAGCAATGGCTAGGCAGGTGGTGTCTGTCGCCCAGGCTTGACCCCATTCCTTGATCTTGCTTGCATGTGTTTGGAGGGGGGGTTAGTCTGTCCCTCCTTCTTCCCGTCCCGCATCCCACACCACCACAGCACATGCGTCGTCCCCTCCCCCCTCTCTCTCTCCTCTCCTACGCTCACCCTCTTTCTCTCCTCTAGGAATCCTCTGCTCTAGGGAGCAGCCCCCCGCGTCCCCACACCCCCCCCACAGCACATGCGCGTCCCCTCCCCTATCCTCTCCTACGCACCCCCTTTCTCTACTCTGGGAATCATCTACTCTACGGAGCGGCTCCCGCGTCCCACACCCCCCACAGCGCATGCATGTCCCCTCCCCCTCTCTCTCCTCTCCTACGGTCCCCCCCCCCGTCCTCTCCTCTAGGAATCCTCCACGGAGCGGCGAGCACGACAGGTGGTGTGACAGCTGCATACTCCGCTGGGGGGCGCCACGGTAGTTCCGCGGTATGAAAATGACGGAGCGCACGCGCCTCATTCTCTCTCCTGTGCAGCGCCGCAATGAGCGCCCGGACCGCTGCCGTGAAATGAGAGCGGCGACGTTCCTCCCGCTCAAGCTAATTGTCTCCCCGCTGCTTCACATCCCCACATGGTTCCCTTTAGCGGGAGATGGGGATTTTTTTTTCTAGTGTGCAACGTACAGTATTCGATGTTGTGCATTTGTCGGACTGAGTGGAGAGCAAATGGTTCAGCTGGGTAACATGACAGCATCGGCGTTGCGCTACTGTAGGCAACACCTAAAATTTTGATAACAAGCAGCGGCAGCAGAAGAGGTGCAATTTCACAGTGCGTCAAACCTGCAATTATATTTCGTCCTTACTCGGGCCGCACTGGTGCGGCATCAAATCATGGTCTTCAGGATCTGAGGTTCTACAAAACCATTTTTTTTTTGCGTAGAAAAAAAAAAGAGCTTTTCAGATGGCTGAATTAGTCGAGCATTCTTGCGGCATTTTCAGTGTAAAAATGAATCTTTCGGATAGTATACTTTGCATGAAAAGACGAATTTCAGTTACCGAAGTTTTGATATAACGACATAAATTGCCCATTTTACTGACTTCGCTATATCGAGGTTTAACTGTACTCTGTACTATTCTAATGGGATTACGTCAGTTTTATTTTTTAACGTGCATACTAGAGAGTGACATCGTCTTGCAACATGGCGTCAGCCCGTTTTGACAAAAAAAAAAATTGTTTCACTCAGGGAATTTTAGCAAAATCACTCAGGGAAAACCTGGAAAACTCAGGGAATTTTGGAATGTCAGCTTGGTAGACACCCTGTCTCAATAAATGGAAATCTCTGAAACTGAATAGCTGCCTTGATGGAACAGCTGCCTCTTATCCCCTTCAGGTGCAAATTATAATCCATTGCCTAAGAATGAGTCAAATTGACATACACTGAAACCTCGATATAACGAACTCCGATATAACGAAATATCGGTTATAACGAAGTAAATGTAGAATAGTCTTGCAATAGATACAGTGTTAGGAATATAACTTTCAAACGAATTTCCAGATATAACGAACTTATTTTCGTGTAAGATGCAACTTCGTTTTAATGAGGTTTGAGTGTACCATAATTCCAAGACACTTGTATTACATTCCAAGAAAGAAAATGAAGTAATGTATTGTTTTGTGTGAGTTTCACTAATGAATCATAATTAGCATGTAATTAAATACTTCATGATTCTACAGTCAGTGATGTTCCATTTAGACATAAAAAGAATGAAAACATAGGCTCCAGGTGTGTGCACAATTAGTTTTTGGTTGCGTTAATTTCAAGAAAAGAAAAGTGATACCTTTGGCGTTGCTTCCGGAACACGGTACGTCAAACGACCCGTCGAACATCGTACACTCAAACCTCGATAGAACGAACCCGGATATAACGAAATATTGGTTATAACAAAGTTAATGAAGAACAGTCTTGTAATGGATACAGTGGTATGAATATATGTTTATAACGAATTTTCGGATATAACGAACTTATTTTCATGTAAGATGCAAGTTTGTTATAATGAGGTTTGAGTGTAGTGCCTTCACCAAAGGGATTGGCTACAGCCATACGCAGCACACTGAGGTTAAAGCAGGGCATAATGACTACGCAGAAGGTTCAGTTCATCTAATGAGCAGTGTATCTCGCTCTCTTTTGGCCACAAGTTGATACAACTAGTATAAACAGCTTGCGCACACAAACGTAGCCACTGCCATTGAAGGAGTTATACACTTGGTTTCAGGCTTGTACTCTGCCCTCCTGTTCATCTCTTGGTAAACAGTAATGGAACTTTCTTTCTTTTTCACGGAATACCTGTTTCCTTTTGACTCACCCAATTTGTCATGGCGGCCTCTCCCCTAGCCCTGCTTTCGCAGCTGCCCTCTCCTGCTCCTTTGTTTGGATTGGAGGAGAGGGTACGAAATGTTGGATCCAGCACCCACCCCATGTTTACGGATTCTTGCCTCTTCTCCTGTTTCTCTCACACGTCAGATCATCTACTCTTTTGAAGTAGCGCTTCAGATGTAGAAATCTAAAATGTTGGATAACTAGCATGTTTCAGACGCTTTACCTTATTGCCGAAGCTTTCACGCATGACATAGTAATATGACTTTGTTGAAGTTGAATGGTAGGACAGTTCATAATGATTCCCATTCTTGATAAGCTTGCAATGGGTGCTTCCCCAAGGAACTAGCCCTTTGTTTTGATCTTGGGACTGCGTTCCCAGCATTGGTGTTGAACTGCAGGCTTATGTCTAAAAATTTGGAGGAAATTTGTTGCTTTTTGGCATTTTCCGCATGAACCTGGTGCTGATTGTTGTAAAGATACTAGGCTTGCGCAAATAGTAAATTTTAGGTTGAAAGCAAATTCGGAGAAATGGTAATTATTCGAATCAAATTTGAATAGTACAAATTGCATATTATAAAGAAAAATGAGCATATTTGTCATAACCAAACTAACGTGCACAATATTTAAAAAAAAAATTGAAAGAAGGCATGTGCGAATGTCATTTTTTAGGGTTCAAAGGAAGTGGAAGCAACTTTGAATAGTAGCAGTATTTGACTTTTGGTAGAATGCAAGTGATAACCTGTAAAATATGTTACGTTTTAAAACTTACTATACTTAGAGCATATAAGCCGGCGTAACAATCTTTTAAACTTAAAAAGGAAGAATCAATGCGAGGGTAATACAGTCTACGCTCGTTATAACGGACCCGGGTACAGCAGACTTTCAGTTACAATGGACCATTATTCATTATTCAATATACATAGTTTGGTCTGTGTATTAGACTAATGGAGCGAAGTTCGCTTTTAATGGACCGCGATACAACGGACTATCGGCTACAGTGGACGAAATCAGCTGTATATTTTGTCGAAATTGGGCGCATAAAGCAGACTTTTGTCGCATTGACGCGGGCTGGCAACAGACTTGACCACGCCGCTCTCTACGCATTAAAGCCGCGGTAATTTTAAGTTGCGGCTGGCAACATTGGTGGTTTTCGGCCAAGCCAAGCCTGCAGCCAAGCCAGTATGAGAGCGCGTTGGACACGCGAAGTTCAAGTGTTGCAGCTGACTGAAATGCAGTGCCGCGGTGCGAAGTGATTGTATCATCGCTCAAGGGTGCCCGCCAATCTCATATCGCAAATTTCTTTTCGATCTAAGTGTAAATAAAAAGCTTTTGATTGTGCTTTGCGTTGGACGTTCGTCACTCACTGCAGGAACGTTGTTAGGCATCGCGACCAAAGTTTTGAAAGAAAGACGTTCTCATGCACCAAGCAGGTGAGTTCCACTGTTAAATTAGTATATTAATGTTAGAGGTGCCTTGGTGCTGTTCAGTTCAGAACTCTCAGAACAAGTTTGGATTGTCCAGCGAGCCGTGGAGGCTGCGCGCTGCGCTGGAGCAACAGCTACCAGCGGTCTATAGGTGGCCGCATTTAAATATGCCTTCCCGTCCGCACAAATAAGAAATAATTTATTCCAAGCCGATCAACAGAAGTGGCTTAAAGGCCAACTCCGGCGATTTTTTTACCGTGTCAGGATAATGGTGCTTTTATGTTCCTGAGACACTCTTTTCACGCACCCGATAGCTGAAATGCTCAGAAAATTCGAAAATAATTTTTAATAAGCAAAAAGGCGCAATACCGAAACCAAAACCCAGCCGAGTGTACTGTCCAAGTATGACGTAGTAGTTTGTTACGAACCGGAAGTCGTGCAAGGCATGCTGGTCCCGCCGGCGCGGAATATCACACGCTCCTCCACAGAGAACAGAAAATCGCACACCAAACCAGCGAAGCGCCGGCCAAACACCGTCAGCTTGTGACCAGCACAATATACGCTGTAGCGGCCAAAGTTAGCGAACCCATCGGCTGCGTCACTTCCGTCGACCGGCAAACCAACACGTCACACACTCAATGTTGCCAATAATTGTGGGAAGCCGGGTGGGCGTTTGCAGACAATCTTTAAAATTCATTTACAAACAATCAGCGCATGTCTCAAGCTTGAAATTTGGCATAAATGACGGAAATGTGCAAAGGAACGTATCCAGCGAATTTCATTGAGATCCATTGACCTCGAAAAACCTCCGGAGTTGGCCTTTAAAGAGCCTGCTGGAAATGCATTTAATATCGGGCTACGCTTTGCTGCTGTGCAGAGGCCACATAGCGTCCCTGCACCTACCGTAACTGCAATCGTTCATTAATTACAACTGGCGCTGCAATTTTGTTCATAACCGCTGCTGGTGATTGAAGTCTTTCGTAACCATACTGTCGAATACGTTCAGTGTGTATCAGCAGAACTAGCGTGCCCCCATACTACTGACGATCGTCACACGGTGACGCACCCCCCCCCCCCCCCTGTGCAGTTTGGATATTACGGACTTCGGATAAAACGGACTCATTTTGTCGGATTATCATGGTCCGTTGTAACGAGAGTAGACTGTATGTTCATTTAACCTTGAAGTGGGGCTTTGCAGCAGTGCAGATTTTCCTGCAAAGGTGTATTCACAGGTATAGCACCCCTCCACTGCAGTGAAACCACCTCTCAGGGGGGTTAAATGTGGACCAATATACATCTATTCGTTCATTTCGAATACTTTGAAGTTTCCAATAATTTAAATTCGAATCGAAGTGAATTCAAATACGTTAATATTCATTCGAATATTCGAAGTGCTCGAATATTCGCACAAGCCTTGTAAATACTTCAACAATGTTGTTTGCAGCATTTTTCTGTCCTTCACCTGAAACGTTTCTCTCATGAGGAAGTCATCTAAATACGTGCCTATTTTTACAATGTGAGATTCCTGAATTTGAGAATGAACATGCTTTTCCTACAACTGACAAGAACATTCCTTTTCATTGACCCTTTATGATGAGTTATTTGTTGGTTGATGTTGCCTGTGTTGCCCTTTACATTGGACTAGACACAAAGCTGCATATTCCTTGTAACTTGGAGTCCTTGAAAGTGGTCTGGTTGATGTGTTCCAGGCATCCTGGTGGTAGACGAACTCCACCTGGTGGGGGATGCCCACCGAGGCTACCTTCCTTGAACTGATGCTCACAAAGGTGGCCTATGCACAGAAGAGGTGAGCCTGGAATGTGACTATCTCAAGGAAACCATTCACTGCATCAATACTCGTCTCTATTGTGGTCTGGTATAATTAGGACCTGAGTGCGTATTGCACTCTGCATACATCATTATAATGTGCTGAAATAGCACCACACTGAAGAACATTTAGTAATCATTTAGCGCATATACATTGCACTAAAAGCTCGTTAATTTGAACTCGAAAGGGGCTATAAAATTGTTTGAATTAAGCGGAGTTCGAATTAGCGGGAAGGCACTAGAATGAACAGACATCACGACACACTGTGCGGAGAGAACCCAGAGAAGCCACCTGAGGACTTGTTCCCGCAAATTAGGTGATACTACACGTTCTTGGCAGGTAATTTCGTAAACTAAGTTCATGCTCTAACAGTAAACAGAATTTATTGATCATTCAGTGATACGCCAGAAACAAGCAGTGAGTTGCATTCGATGAGCAGTGAGCCTTAATGCCAAAATATACGAAGCTATTTGTGCTCCAGAAACGTTCATTTACATGGCAGAGTTAACACTAATCAAAATTTAAAGTCTTTCTTTCTTAGTTTAATTAGAACAATATTGAAATTGTCCAAGGGGACACGGCTAAAGGCAAACATTGCCCGACTGGGCCGTGCCACCCATACAACAGTAGCAGCAGATAGACGACATTTACAACCATAAAAGCATACATGGAAATCAATCACTACAATTGTTTTACACAGATGAAAGTAATGAGTAATTTGGGTGATCATTTTGAGCCGATATCTGTGAGGAGGGACGAAAGACAGGGGCTCCCAGTTGGAATTAACCGTTGTAGATAACTACGGGTTCGAAATATTGGGAGTTTTCCCCCATAGAAATACATAGGGCTGTGCTCATTATAACAAAGTTGCATCTTACACGAAAATGTTCTGCCTTCGCATCTTACACGAAAATGTTCTGCCTTCTCTAAGGGCTGATTCTGTTACTGCGATGGTAGAAAACTCCTTGTCTTCCCTTCAGAGTTTGTAAGCTACTTAATCATAAGAGTTGACTGTTGGGCGAGTTGGTGCTTTGACATAGAAACCATCGTGAGAGCGCAACTAAACACGACACACAAGAAGAAGAAACAGACGAGGACAGGCGCACACTACCAGCTGGCTTTATTGGAGGAAGATCCACTCCTTTATACATCAACACCCTGCGCACGGGCACCGTCACAACAACCAAAAAAATTCAAACCAGGCGAGAAAGAAATTGAAATTCAGCATTGTACAGTGCAATGGAGGTGTCGCTCACGCACTCGTCACCTGCTTTTGTATAAAGGAGTGGATCTTCCTCCAAGAAAGCCAGTTGGTAGTGTGCGCCTGTCCTCGTCTGTTTCTTCTTCTAGTGTGTCGTGTTTAGTTGCGCTCTCACGATGGTTTCTATACTTAATCATACTTTTTCCTCATACTGTAATCTCACCTAGCGGGTCAGTATACTCCAATCTTTCTGTTTCATATTTCAAATAAAATATGTATACTATATATATTGATCTTTTTCTTGGAATCTGTTTTCAGCAGTGTTACGTTCCTAGATGGCATCTGAGAGTAACACAATGACAAGTTCTTTGAGCAGCAGCCATGTCTTCTATTTAGCTTGCATCAGCCGTAGTTAGGCTTGTTTATTCCTCTGTAAGAAGATACTGTGAGGGCGCTAATGGTCATCTAATGTGGCTTCACAGATGCCACAAGCGTTTCCACAAAATTCAAAACTAATACAGTTAAACCTGGATATAACGAAATTGGTAAATTCTCGAAAAAAATTCGTTACAAACAGGTTTTCGTTATATCCAGTTTCAGCACGAAAATGCGAAAACGAAACGCAAAAATTAAACAAAAGGTGAACTGAAGGCAAAGCTAACCCAAAACACTTATTTAGCAGTAAAGAACTGCGTGATTATTGCGATAGCAATTATATAGACACTCTCGACGGGTTTTTGCCGTCGCCGCCATGTTCCGTATAAAGTCCGAATTGATATCATGTCCCCGCGCATCGTAACTTTTCCGCATGGGTAAAAGCGCGTGAGTGGGGGGCGGCGAGTGCCGCTGAAGCAGAGATCAAACGAGCCGGCCTATCTCTGTCGCCCCGAGGCCGCACGCGATAAGATCCTCCCGCGTATTAGACCTGCCGTCGAATGCTCAAGCAAAGACGAAACACCCCGCCCGTCTTGAACGAGCATGAAAAGACGCGGAGGGGACGGGGGATCACTCGAGCAGCAACAGTGAACTTTGATTTTAACGATCGCAGGCGCGCACGCTATCTCGGCAAGCATCAGCGCTCGGCCTGTAACCTTTCCACGTGCTGCGCTCTCAATGCGAAGAGACTGTGAAAACAGCACTTCTACCTGGAGCGGCAGTATTTTCTTACACCAAAGTTTTGTACGCTTACACGATATCGGATCCAAAAGACTAGGTTGCCAGCCTTACTTCGTATAACATTATAATTTGTTGCTTTCGCATTCATTGCATTGCATTCAACGCGCCATCGTGTTGCCGGGCCTAATTGGCTAATCGCGAGTGCCGATTAAGTCATTAGGTTCGGAGATCGACTCCGTCGCGCGCTTTGCAGTCTTGCGCCGCGCTGCGCCGGCGCGTCGCATGACTGCAAAGCGCGCGGCAGTCGCCCTCCGAAGATACATCGTCACCGCGGTATCGGACAGTTTACACCAGCGCCTAATCTGACATCTCGGTAGTGACGACACGGTTGTCCGCTTAAAAAAAAAAAAAAAAGTGCAAAAGCTGAACATCGTTGGGGGCCACTCCATGCGCGCGCCACGCAGTGAAAGCCATGCACGCGTGCACGGCGTCAGCGAAGAGTGAACGACATGTATACCGTGGAATACAATTCGGAAAAGCGCTCTCCATATGCTCCGTGGCCTCACATATGCGACGCGAACTTCAAGCGTGCCGACACGGAGCAAGATTTTTTTTTTTTTATGTGTCACTCTAACGAAGTGCAGTTCAGTGACTTCTGCAGCAATCGAAGAGTGGCGCTGCCAACGCTAGTCGTTTTCTTTTTCTTTTTTTTTTTTTTGGTTTGAAGGGAGGGGGGGGGGGGGGCACATGCGCGCATTCGCCCAGCGGCGGCAAGAACAGCGGCAACGCCGGCTCGAGGGACGCCCGGCCTGCCTGCGCGCCTCGCAGTCACCGGGGCTCCGAGCGCGCCGTGCGCGCGCCGCCCGTCGCGCCGTCGGCGGCGAGGCACCTGCGGAAGATGCATGCTCGTGCCAAAATGGCGAAATCCGGGGCAAAATTTTTAGGTTGTCGGTGGCGAAAATTCGTCATATCAAGGGTGTTTCCCGCTGCCACTTTGTTACATAGAATTCGCAAATACATTTGTTTCTATGGAGTAATGACGGAGAATAGAAAAACTTCGTTATATCGAGGAATTCGTTATATGGAGGTTCGTTATATCCAGGTTTAACTGTACTGTGTCGTCTAGAAATATTGAGGGAACTATAACTGGGACGATTGTAGAATGCTGTGAAGTGCCGTTCTGTGCAGCAGGCCTGACTTCTTGTGGTGATTGGAAAGTTGGCCCGTTGTCATAGTTGCGGAAGTTTGTATGATTGCTCATGTGTGAAGTAGACACATTCTGTGAAGTCATTTCACCTTAATCTCTCTCATGATGCCTCATAGATTTGAAAATAATCATCATCATCAGCCTAACTACTCCCACTGCAGGGCAAAGGCCTCTCCCACGTTCCGCCAATCAATCCCGGTCCTGTGCTTTCTGCTGCCACATTACACCTGCAAACTTCTTAATCTCATCTGCCCACCTAATCTTCTGTCTCCCCCCTCACGCGTTAGCCCTCTGTTGGAATCCAGTCAGTTACCCTTAATGACCAGCGGTTATCCTGACGACGTGCTACATGCCCGGCCCATGTCCATTTCTTCTTCTTGATTTCGACTAAGATTTCCTTAACACCAGTTTGTGCCCTGACCCACTCTGCTCTCTTCCTGTCTCTTAAGGTTGCACCTATCATTTTTTCTTACCATGGCTCGGTGTATTGTCCTCAGTTTAAGCGGAACCCTTTTCCTACTAAGCCTCTAGGTTGGTGCCCTATAGCAGGGTCAAACTTATTGAGAAAAAAATGTGGGATGAAGACCATCACGTGCGCTGCAGGTTATAGCGAGGTGTCCACGGGCTGAGACCCCTGCCCTATAGGTATATGCTGTCTTAAATTCTGACCTGTGCCTGGGCGAGATTGTTGCCTGGCTCGAAGGGTGCTGGCGGCTGAAATTGGAGGAAATGCTATGAATGTGTGGTCAGACTGCTCGAGTGGAGAATTACCGTATTTACTCGCATAATTTGTGCACTTTTTTTCGCGATTTTGGAGCTCCGAAAAGGGGGCGCGAAAATTGCGCGGAGATTTCGCGAACGCATCCGAAATAATGTGCAATAACGCGCACGGGTAATTAAAAAAGAAAAAAAAGCGAAATAAATTGGAGCACAAACGAAGTGTACTTGTTTTATTTAACAGAATTAGCATGTACTTTAACCAGCCAGATCCGGTCCTGCATAGTCTAGTCGGTATCACTGGTCGAGAGGTCCGATTGGGAATCATCCTCGCGGCCGCTGTCGCCGCTCTCCCAAAGCGCGTTGTCCTCTGTTCCTGTCGAGCACATTCGAATGCCCCATTTTCTTGAAGTTCTTGTCGACAATGCTGGGAGAAACCAGGTGCCTCGACACGGCGATACCGGAGGAGCTAAGCTTTCATACATAATTGAAAAGGTCTTCTTCAACGGCAGGAAACTTGTGTATTAGCAAGTGCGCACTCTTCTGCTTTCTCCCGTACCCGATCCTCACACGTTTGAAGAACGCTGAAGTGCTTGGCGGCGGCACGGTTCCCGCTTTTCTTCGGCAAACTTCATAACCGCGAGCTTGAATTTTGCCGTATATATAAATATGGTAGCCCATCGCAAGGGAACAGTAAAAACGCGACGGACCGATGGCGAAACCTAAACTTCCGAAATCAACCAAGCGCTGCAGCGCGAACGCCAAGAACGAGGGGGAACAGTTGGCACGACAGCCCTCGCATGCCTACGATGCTGAAAATTGTCCGTGCCATGACGTGTAGTTCGGGGGGATGTCCGCGAAAGAAGGGACTTTGCACTTGCAGCCCGTTTTATTTATGACTGCGCTCGCCTGCTCGGCGAAGCGAGCGCCTGGCCAAAGCATCCGAAGGTCCAAAGTCTCTTCGTGCTCGTATCGGCGAGCTGTCTCGGCGGGTCGGGGAGCGCAAAATACGCGAATAACTATTTTTTTTTAGTAAAGCTGGGCTAAATATTAGGGGTGCGCAAATTATGCAAGGGCGGAATTATGCAACTAAATACGGTATGAGATTTTTGCTTCTGACAGCGTTACCATATTTCAAGGTGGGATTGGATCGTATACGAGCAAGACAAAAACTTCTTTAGGCAGTGACCACATTCTCTTCTCAGCCACTTCAGTCATTTCTTAGTCATGTATCAGCTGTTTGAGCCCAATTTATGCCACTGTAAGAACATAAGCAGAGAGCACAAAGGATTGGGCAGTTTCAGTGCAGCCGAGGGGAGTATGACCTGCCAAGGTGATGACTACTGCCCAAACGAACTATCTTTTTTTTTTATTCCACCTCCCAGTTTGCTTGATGCTCTGGCCTAAACGACAAATAGAGTGAGCGTATATAGAGATGTTAACCAGAGCACATCTCCAGTTTGCTACCGTGTTGTGGTAAAGAGGGTACAAAAGTGCGGGAGATGAGGGTGGTATGCGCAGTGGTAGCTGGAGTGTCCCCTGCAGGGGGTCCTAGTAATCTGCAGCCCTTGAGTGTCATTGCTGTAGGCACTACAGTGAATTAACCCTCTGTGCGGCAGTGGGACACATACGTCCCACTTTTCCATCTACAGAAAAAATTTTCTCTCATATCACCCGTTGCAATTAGCGCAACATTAAGTCACTCATATCTTACCTAAGTCTTCGTAATCTAGAAAAAAAATTCTTTTACCAGGCTGTCGAAGGGTGGATGTAGTGTTACAATAGCGTTGAATTTCGGTCATTTTTTTTATGATCGCTTCTGAATTTTCCTCTTCTTGAGATACATAGAACCTACCAATCAAAATGCCCGGATAATTTCTTCTTTTTTCTGGTTTTTTGAGAGGCGATCTTAGCTCCCAGTCATCACGTGTTTTTGTAAATTTGCGAAATAACTTGACCGATAAATGCATCAGAACAATCCCCTGGAAAATTATCCCGCTAATCCCGCCGCGCAACTGCGGATATTAACGCGTGGAAATATTTTTCTTGATATCATATACCTCTCGAAATGAAGGCACATGTTCAGGGATAACATCTGTACTCGACAATTTCGACATCAAAAGCAGGGACAGCCAAATGGACAAAAAAAGTGGTTGGTGCATGCGGTGAAGTAAGCTTTACAGGAACATACCACAGCGCTTTGAAGGCTCAAGAGACGAAACTGCAATCGGCGTATCTCCTGCTGAAATGAGGTTCGCACAACTTTTCTCTTCACAACTTTAGAAGTGATACTCTGTGCCACTTGCTTCAGCCGTTTCATCCCAAAATTCTCGTTGATGCAATCGCGAGATGGTGCCTTCATGAGGCAGTGGGACAGTGTTTTCCCACTTTTTGAAAACACTCTCATGAGTCAGTGGGACATATATGTCCCACTTTTTTTCAGTAAACTACTGGCTTAATTTTGATGAAATTTGTTTCATACTATTTCTTTATAGTTTATACCAAGAAAGCACAGCAGGTTTTTATATATAACCATGCCAAAAATATAGGACGACCTACAAAGGGTTAACTGGCCAGTCCACTGAAGCTAATGCGGTGTTACATCTAAACTCTTATATTAGAGCGGAGATCTCCAACACACGGCCCGCAGCTTCACAAGGAATAAAATGTTGTGACTTTGCTTGCATTATTTATTTGCCTTTTGTGATTAATAATGCTGTGTCTGGTTAAGCTACAGAGACGGGACTACAGCGCAGCCCACTTATAACGATATCGAGAAAACCAAAAAATATGATCGTTATAACCGGTGATCGTTATATCTGGACTGCCGCAAAAAAATCGTCGCCGGACGTACCTTTTGTAGGTCCGGGCTCGAATTCGCTATTTGCACCCATGAATAAATATTGTAGATAGTAGGATGTCAAAAACATGACTTTATTTCTTACTCCGAAGAGCGCATCATGGGTTCGGCACGCCGAAGAAGTCTGAAATCTGCAGTTGCTTCCGCGGAAGCTTGAGGCTTTACAACTGCGCTGCGCATAGCTTCCAGCTGCTGCGAAAACTCTGGCGGCATTCCCTTGGTGTCCGTAAAGTCAACCAGCGAGTCGATTGACGTCAGCGCACTTTGCGTGGTCATTGACAGGGTCGTAGAGGCGCTGTCAACCTCCTCATCACTCTCGCTGCTGCCGTCGCACAACGCCACCGTCTGTCGCGACAACACATCCGCGACGATTGCCTGGTCGTGTTCATCGCAGAACAAAGCAGCACCGTCTGCCGTCAGGAAGTCTTCAACCGACGCGACACACTCGCTATCCGCGTCACCAGTAGCGACGTGCTCCCCAGAGCTCTGTTAGATCGGGCTCTAGCCGCTGCTCGTTGCGATAGAGACTGACCGACGGGTGGGGGAAGCACGGGAGGAAAGTACAGCCAGAATGCTAACGAGGCCTCGCCCCGATGCCGCCATGCCGCTTCGCTTTTTTTTTTTTTTCTCTTCCCTTTCCCGCTTTCGTTTGTAGAAGGCGGGGAGCCACGGAGCACGCCGCTTTGCTTTTCGCATTTGTTTTTTCTTTTATCCCTCTCAGCCTCTCCGCGGCCGACGCGCGGTGACGACAAGGCGCAAAACGTGAGACACCTGGCGCCATCTAGTGGCGCGCCGCGCCAACTCACGATGCTCTCCTCGGCTTTTTGAACGGCCGGGGGCCGGGACGCGCTGCCGGCGGTGCGCTGCAATGGCGCGAGATACGAACTTCGCCTACGTTAACTTTTCGTCTTGACTCGCATTGATAAGTTCCAGAGGAACTTATCAATGTAAGTGTTCCGATTATTCTGAACGGAACATGCCGTCCAAACGGCAAACTTTTGATCGTTGTATCCGATATTCGGTGGATAACATATCGTTATACAGTGAAATCTCGGTATAACGAACTTCAGGGGACCGCGGAAAAATGTTCGTTATTCTGAAAGGTCGTTATAGTGAAACCCCGAAAATTTACCATAACAATAGCATTTCAGTAACGCAAACGTCCTACCTTTGCAACGGTACGTCCTGGAACTCGTTTCTCACAACAATGCACACGTAAACGTCAGACAAGGCACGTTTATTTGAAATAGTCCGCGATCTTTTTTTGACGGGTGCAGCACAAACTCTGCATCACGAACGATTCTAGACCGTCCCGCATTTTTTATGCACTGCTTCGGTCGCTGTGCCGCTTTTTTCTATGAATATGCGGAGTTTCCTCAAGTAGTCCAACGCATCTGTGGCCGACACGGACTCGTCGCGATCTTCGGGTGCTACCGTGACATCGTCGTCCATGTCATCGCTGCAATCCTCATCTTGAGTCTCTGTGCCCTGGTCGCCCTGCAGGATGTCATCAGTCGTACGCTCCGCTAATGTCCACGTCGCCTCGTCACACTTGACATAGTCGTCAAATGTGGTTGAGGGATCGACGGCTAGCTGCTCGGCCACCTCGCTCCAGAGCTCGCTGGAACTTCCCTCTGCTGCCGCTTCATCACTTTGTGGTTGGCCATCTGTTATCAGGCCGGCCTTCTTCCAGCAGTTTTGAATGGTGGTGGATGTGACGCTCCACCATGCACCTGTGAGCATTTCCGCAGCCTCTCGGACATTGACGGCTGTTGAGCACTGTAGGTGCAGGTTTATGAGCAGCCGCTGAACAAGGCGCTTCCGGAAGTGCGACTTCACGCTCCTTATTATTCCTTGGTCCAGTGGCTGAAGTATTGATGTGCAGTTCGGCGGCAGGAACTCAAGACGCACATTAGTAAGCCGAATGTTCACAATGTGGGCCGAGCAGTTGTCAACGATCATCAAAATGTGCCGCCCCTCCTTCCTCATCTTTTCGTCTACCGTCAGCAGCCACTCGGAAAACAGCTCGCCCGTCATCCAGGCACGCTGATTTGCCCGATACTGGCACGGCATCGAAAACCTCCCGATCACAAGAGGCTTCAGCTTTTCAGTGCCATGACACGGGCACATTCTGTGCTCTCATGTCTGTAAACCAAGTGAGCACTGCTGCGTCAATATTCTGAAAATCGCCGAGCCGCAGTCGCTTCCTTGATGGGGCAAGCTGAGATTCGTGCTGGTGCTTGAAGATCATCTCTTTATCTTTGAGAATCGTGGCGATCGTCGACCGCGCCACTCCACGTTCTTTAGCCACGACGGCTTGTTTCTTCCCGTCTTCTATTTCACGAAGAATGTCTACTTTCTCACTCAAAGAAAACTGCTTCCGCTTCTTCGCCGTAGGAGGAGTTGTTGAGCTCATGACAACACGAACGCCGGCACGCACTTCCAACACAATAAAATACGCAGAAGAAAAACAAGATGGACAGGCCTGATACGGGTGACAGCAAGCGAACAACTGATAAAGCAAGCAAGAAAAACGCGATGCGTTGTCGTCGCCTCCGCAAAAGGAAAAAAAGAAAATGCCCACTTCAGCGTTCGCTCTTCTCCCACACCGTCTCAGGTTTTCCGAGCCCATATCATTCCCCGGCACTCAAAACCGCCGTCGCCTCCGCAACCCTCCGCCCGCGTCTTTCTCCGCCCGCGCCATCTCAGGTTTTTGCGGGAGGGCGTCCGCTCTTTGCGCTGCGTCGTCTGCTACCTTGCAGCTCCGACTGCCACGACCGATGCACTGAAATCTGAGAATCCTCGCATTTCGGGATATAAGTTCGTAGTACTGAGGTGTTGTTAAGATGACACGGGAATTAAATAACGATCGTTATTCTGAAATGTTCGTTATTCTGAAGTTCGTAGTAGTGAAATATTTTTACATTGAAACTATAGGCAGTTGGCGCAAGATTTCTTAAAAGTTCGTTAATCTGAAATGTTCGTTAATGTGGTGTTCGTTGTAACGAGGTTTTACTGTATATGGTTTTTTTTCCCCATAGCCCCAATGCATAAAATGAGACTGTTAAGGAGACCCATCGTTATAACCGATATATCGTTATATGTGGTATCGTTATAAGTGGACTGCACTGTAGTCTCTAGCATTGTGTTCATGAGGCGCCCCATGCAGTCACTATTTGTTGAAACGTAACCTCGGAACAAAATCTCTATATTTCACAATCGGCGTCCACATTTGAGTCATTCTGGAGATGAGTATCAATATGTTTCTCGAATCTTGACGCCGTATCAGCTTCAGAAATGATCCATATATCAAATATGGGAAATGCCTTCTTTCAAACGGCAGCCTTAAGCGAAATTTTGTTCCCCCCCCACCTCCCCCCTCTTCAACCTTCTTTACTGTCCCGGTGCTTGCGGGACAAAATTTCGTGACTGAGGTGAGCTTGAGATCCTTGTTTTAGAGTGTGGCTCTTAGGTGCCCACTCCTGCACTGAGCGGTGGCATGCTTCATCTATCATGACCAAGAGAATGAATGCAGCACAAAAAGATAAAAGCGAACATGGAGATGGCTGAAAAAGTGTGAGGAGGAAAGCAGATGGCCACATGATACTACAAGATTGCGCCATACGTAGTGTTTGCAATCTGTCCCGCTAAAGCAGAGGCATTCGTGCCGTCAAGGATGACACTTATCGCCACTGTTGCCAAAGAACCTGTGAAATGAAAACACTCGTACAACTTCACTAAAATTTCCCGTTAGGGAGTATCATAATTGTTGGTAACATTTCTTCCTGTATTGTTTCATCAGGGCTCTGTACTCGCGTAATGACAGAAACGAAATCTTTTTTTTCAGGGATACCAAATAGTAGTTCAAGTTTTGCATGATGGTTTTTAAATTGTGCTATAATACCTCCTCGCCGCTGTGATTGCAGAGGCCTGGTGGGACCTCGTGGTGTGCAGGTGGTGGCCATGAGTGCCACCCTTGCCAACCTCTCCGCTCTGGCAAAGTGGCTCAGTGCTGACCTCTACCAGACCGACTTTCGACCTGTGCCTCTGCGGCAGCTGTTCAAGGTGTGTGCAGTATAATGGGTGATCACTGAAATGACGACATTGACTGAAATAAAATTTTACTTCATTCTATCACGTATAACTTGCACACCCAACCACCAAATGCGAGGGGAAAAGAAGATCTCCGCGTATTGCTGTAAAGCCGTCTTCCTTGCATTACCATGAAGCCAACCTGTGCACCGAAATTTGTTTATAGCCCGCAGTCTGACTTTACCTTTGAATTCTCTGTATGTCTTATGCGGCTTTTTTGTGACACCTCACTGCCAGGCCTCACAGAACTGCCCTGATAGCACCCCACAGTGTCTCCTATTGTAAATGTAAGAAAGTGACGTTTGCAAAGATAGAAGGAAACCAGACAAGACAAGCAACACCTGTATTGCCTCTTCTGTTGCCTCTGATCCTGCATGCCTTACCTTCTTTCATGATGAATCCCTGCTGACTTGTCTTGTTCAACTTGCTGTTGTTACCTTCAAAGTTATCTTCGAAATTACTTGTGACCACACCGGCAACTCGAATGTGAACCAGCGCCTCACTCACAGTACAGTAGATTTCTGGCTTTTTGGTAACCTCAAAAACGTCTGACACAAAGCATAAACAATTGTGCATACTGCATGTACTCCAAGCAGGTTATTGATAAACTGTTTGATTAGGTATGTATTGGCAGAAGAACTTGAAGGTCTTTCTGGGGTATGTTGGTGATGAGCTATGCATTTTTGGCATAGACCCTTCACCTTTGCTCTCGTGTTGGCTTCAAGCTGTTTGCAGAGCTTTTCATTATAGTTGCTGTTCCAGTTGCTGGTCATGTGCTTCGCTCTCTCTCTGCAGCATGGTGGACGCACACTTCTTAACAGCAAAATTGTTGTCTCACTTCCACCTTCTTGTGTGTGAAAATGTGCCTAGGTACCTAATACAATATTTCTCGTTCGTTTAAAAAAGGTAGATTTAAGTGGAGTGTTAGTTCATACGAGGCTAATGGGGCTCGTGTAATATTTAGTGAACACAACAATAGACCGATCCCACCAGAGGATCTGCGCATGTGCGGGTTTCCGACAGCGGCGCTGCTGCCATCTTAGTTGGAGTACTCTGAGCGCTGCTGGTGTGGCTGCTTGCTGCGTGCTTCAAGTATATTGGCGTTTAGCACGAATACTCGGCGCATAAGACGATTGAGCGTGGTGAAGAACTGTGTCCGGACCTCCAGTGCATGTTATTTCAGGTTACACTGCATATCATAGCGTTAAAAAAAAAAAAAGCAGTCGATCGTTACGTGTGGCCAGGTCATCTCGGCGTGTTGATGCACTTGCGTCGCTGAATTCATATTATTCATATATACCCTAAAGGCCCATTCGGGCATTACCATAGGGGGTTTTAGTCACTTGTATAATAAACTTGCAAAAAAAAACATTATTATACAATAAAAATGGTAAACAAACTAAAATACAGTTCCATGAACAAGAGTACAAAAAAAGAAAACATTGGTAACATACGAATGGAAAATTCAATAAGGGGAACACTTATTGAATTGATTAGGGCACACGTTGCATGAAGTTTTGCTGTCGCTGATTGGCCGATCGGTCGCGCAGAAATAATGTAATAGCGCACTGCTGAACTACCATGAATTATATTATACAAACTGAACTCACAAACACGTTGAACAACACGTTGGAAGTGCGTGGTAGTTGCTGCTCTGTCCGACTTCATTGACTGTCGCACACATTCCTGTTGAGCTTGACATCCTTTGAAAACTCGTAAAATCCGAGTCCTTTTTCTCCAGGCTGCTGTTGTAGCATCGCAACACGTGAAGCCAACCATCGTGATTCATCCAAATACGGCTTCTAAAGCTCGTTGATGCAGCTCGCCGATGCATCTGAACGTACCGAGTACTCCAAGAGTACGTACTGGCATGCACTGCGGCAGTGGTGGCATAGTGCAACTCGCGGTGGGATCGCTCTATTTACAACAGCCACTAGTTGCCAGTCTGGTTGCAAATATGAATGTGGCCATAGCTCTAACGGTAGCACTAAGGGTTAAAGGTGCCATTACGTGGGCACCACTGACACTGATGCTGGTGTGAAGCTCAGACAACCAAACTCAAACTTTGAATTGACTGAGGAGGGTCAACATTCTAAGTCACAGATCACTGTAAGAGGCTACCAAAACTACATGCCAGTTTTGCCATTAAGAATTGGGTCTTTGCAGCTGGGCCAGAATTTGTGTGAAGGTCCCGACCTGCGACCTGTCCAACGTCTGCCGGCTGGGGCATCAGACGATCCCGAGGGCCTCCTTGCGCTCTGCCTGGAGACTTGGGCCGAAGGCCATGCACTGGTTGTGTTCTGCCCGACACGGCGCTGGTGCGAAGCACTGGCAGCCTCGCTGTCACGCTCCTTGCAGCAGATTGTCACCGGCGCTGACAACCCAGGCATGTTGTCGTTACCTGTTCATTTTAAAGCTACACTTAAAGGGGAACTCTGGTGGTTTTTCGATATCCACCATATCCACCAATCTCAATAAAACTTTCAAGGAACAGTCCTGCATTTGAAAGATGCATGGAGATTGCTCACAATGCGCTTTGATTGGTGGCACAGAAATGGAGACAAAGTTGTGGCTCCCCATTTTGTTGTTGTGTTCTAGCAGTTACTCCAGAAACTTTTTGGCACCGATACTTCTTCTTAATTCTGCTGATGTAAGTTAGCAAACTAGTTGGTGCGCCACATAGTCGCCAAAAGACAGGGACAGTGTCCTAGCTATGGAGAGATGCATAAAATTTGGAATGAGCTTACACACACCAAAACTCAGTTTTGGTTTGAATTCCAATCTTGAAGGCAAGTCCGCTTCTTGAAACGCCGGCTCCAGCAACACCTCGTGTTCGCGAATATTTCACATCTTGTCTGTGGAAATTAAAACAGTTTTGTTTTGTGTTTCTAAATATAAAAATGGCGATAAATAAATGTTATCCTAATAATGAGTTAAGTGCTATTGAAACACTCCGAGCAAAGCCATGAGGATAGTAGTTATATAATTTCTTCACTAACATCTAAGCACTCAACACAGGCAGCTGAGAGTTTAGGTAAGGGGTCGGCAACCTGCGGCCTGCGGGCTGCATGTGGCCTGCGAGACAGTTTTATGCGGCCCCCTACACGATACGAGGACGCCCCCCTCCTTCCTTTGTCACTATACCTATGTGAAGGCCGACAGGCAGTTTTGACCTCAAGTGGGGTTTTCACTGGCAATTCATGTTTCTTAGTTGCAACCCTGTGACATGCGTGTAGAAAATAAGCATGATTTTTATTCCTGTTTTGTGGATTGTCAATTCGCCGAATTTTTTTCTCCTTGCCTGCATTGCCCCCCCCCCTCCCTATTTGCTTTCCGGCCCCCGCTGTGTCGGCTTCGTGCAAATTTGGCTCTCCGCCAAAAAAGGTTGCCGACCCCTGGTTTAGGTTATTGATTTCAATCTTACATCAACATGTGCAAAATGGCAAACAGCTATCTCTCTTAAACTTCTTGGCCAGTTCAAGGCTTTGTGAGTGAGTGTAAGCAAAACTGAGAATACGCTCAAACCTCATTATAATGAAGTTGCACCTTACACGAAAATCAGTTCGTTATATCCGAAAATTTGTTATAAAGGTATATTCCTAACACTATAACTATTGCAAGAGTATTCTTCATTTACTTCGTTATAACCAATATTTCGTTATATCCAGGTTTGTTATATCGAGGGTTGAGTGTAATAATTTGCAGCATTATTACTACGCATGAGCATTAGCTTTGTATTCTGCCTTCACAGCCAGAAAAGACTTGTGTGCACAGCATGTTGTGTCCTGTCTCTCTTTGAGTGTGGTTTGACGCAGTGGCGATTTGTGGTTCGTACTGAAGGTCTCCCACGACGGGAACTGGCAGAGAAGTTGCGCTCCCGGAATAAGCGCGGAAACGGGGCAGCGCCTAGTGGAGCGTCTGCGTTCCACACCCGGTGCGATGGATCCTGCTCTGGCCTTGTGCTTGTCCATGCAAGTGGCGTTCCACCATGCGGGTGAGTTGCCAATTCTGCACTTACCATGGTAGTTCAGTGGCTGGGGCATTCCATCACTGAGTGGAAGGCAGGTTGTGGGAGTTCAATTCACAGCCTCCGCAATGAAATTTTGAATACAGGTGGATGTGTGAATTTTCATTAATTTAGCTTTCAATGCACAGTAAAGAAGCCTAGCCCCGTGCATCATATGTTTTATGTAGGAGGGAAAGCTTGGGAAGGCTGCAGACGGGTGCTGCTCAAGCAGAGATGAAACACAGCAGCTGGCTCTGTCAGGCAAAGGAGCATAAAGGGGTGCCGATGGGGGGGCTGTGTTGCTCAGGCAGCAATTGCTAACTTGGAACACAAGGGTGCAGTTGAACACACTATTTTGACTGAGATCCGTAGACAGCTCATAACCTTGTACATGATGTGCTCTCACCACTGGCTTCACCATTTTGTGGCATTACAAAGAAACGATTGCAGCGCATAGATTGCTTGCATGAAATGCCTGCATGGTGCAAAAGCAGTGGAAGTTTAATATCGAAGGCCATACACTTTTCCTTTGTGCCCTGTGCTCGCAATTTAGAGAGTAATGTCACTCATCGCGACACATGACTGATTTTTAATACATAGCAAAATGCACAGTGCTGCCCCTCTGGAAAAGTGCAGCAGAGTAAAATAGATAGAAGTGAAGAAAAAAAAAGAGGGTGGTGCTTGTGACGTGGCTGGCACAATCCCTCACATCTCTGGCAGTTGGGCAAATGCAGGGATTTATGCCGTTTGCAAAAGCAAGCCTAGGCAAAGGATGTCTGCTTTACGAGTGAGGCTTGCCTCCTGTGTGCACGGTGATGGGACGCTTTGATTTCTCTTAACTTGTACAATAATTAACTGACCTGGAAATTTCTCTAGTTGATAGGCTCCATAGATCGCACTTTGCATCTAACACTGCGTAACCAAAATTTACTGTGAGTGATGGGCCCCTTTATAATTATTGTAGCTAGACTAAAGGTTTTAATGTAGAGTGCTGTGTTGACATGCATCGAGCCAGCTCGACTACATTTGCTGGCTCTTTTACTCAATATTTAGATTATATGGTGTGTAGGTCTACGACTGACAATTTTCCACAAGTGCCAATTGCTGCAACACAACATTTTTTTTTCTTTGCCAAGTCCTAAGTCAAAAGGTCAACTGCCTGTTCCACCAGTGTGTTGCCAAAAAGTGGTTAGCTCTATTGTCTGTAGTAAACTGCTTTTAGAAGCTGCATGAAGATTTCTGGAGCCCCTTAACATCACACAAAGATCGTTCTTTTTTTCAATTTTAGCTTTAGTGCTTATTGTTCCACATTGGTTTGTCACTTCCTGTTGTCCAGATAGGCCTCACATAACATGTTTGTGACATTGTTGGCCAACACCACATGAGGTTGTTTGCGAGAGAGAGCCTTCACGCAACAATATTTTTTAGGGGCGAAGCTCCTAAGGGTGTGGGTCTGTCCCTCCTGTGTAGTTGTAGTAGTAGTAGTAGTAGTAGTAGGTAGGTAGATAGCCACGTATAGTGGAATGTACCCACTCCACGTGATAAAGATGACGATGACGCAGTATAGTGGAATGTACCCACTACACGTGATAACGATGAAGTATAAGCGCGTTCCAGTATAGTGGAATGTACCCACTACACGTGATAAAGATGATGATGACGCAGTATAGTGGAATGTACCCACTACACATGATAACGATAAAGTATAAGCGCGTTCCAGTATAGTGGAATGTACCCACTACACGTGATAAAGATGACGATGACGCAGTATAGTGGAATGTACCCACTACACATGATAACGATAAAGTATAAGCGCGTTCCAGTATAGTGGAATGTACCCACTACACGTGATAAAGATGACGATGACGCAGTATAGTGGAATGTACCCACTACACGTGATAACGATGAAGTATAAGCGCGTTCCAGTATAGTGGAATGTACCCACTACACGTGATAAAGATGATGATGACGCAGTATAGTGGAATGTACCCACTACACATGATAACGATAAAGTATAAGCGCGTTCCAGTATAGTGGAATGTACCCACTACACGTGATAAAGATGACGATGACGCAGTATAGTGGAATGTACCCACTACACGTGATAACGATGAAGTATAAGTTGCCCAGTATAGTGGAATGTACCCACTACACATGACAACGATGACGACGCTGATGACCGTGAAGTATAAGCGTGTTCCAGACCACACATTCTCTTTCTGCCATGGATGAAAACGATCGAGCTTCGCCCACTCATCATCATTCATTTCGTGGATATGGCGTGATTTTTTTTGCTTGGACTACAGACTTTGGACAAGTATACCCTTGATTCAATTGCAGCTAATAGAGACCCCGTTACGAAACCAGTGACATTGAGTCGAACGGTGGCCTGAAATATGCAGAAGCATCGAAGGAAATGAAAGGCTTCAAAGCATCCATAAGAAATTACGATAGTTGTACGTAACGGCACATACTTGCTTAACAGAGATGTGGAGATTGCCAGTTTCGAGATAGTTTGTTCAGAATGTAATATAGATGAGTTTCAGGGCACAGTGTAGTATCTGGTTGATTTTTCTTTTACTATAACTTGGTTTGTACGTTTTATATGTTTAATGTGTACATTGTTTTTGCTTGTGAGGGCATTGAAAACGTTTTGATTTGTAATCGGTACACTGTTTTGCACAGGATTATTACTGTTGCATTATTGCTATAGAGTGGTAGCTTGGGTGATTTGGTGATTCAGTATTGACATGATTTTAAAAGTTCAAATTGAATGAGGACAGAGGAGAGCATACAACACAGGCACTCTGTGTTGTGTCCTCTTCTCCGTCTTCATTCAAATCATACCATGCAATCATGTTGTTATTTCTGATGATCATGCTGAATAATCTTACAAGCATCTATCTATCCTGCATATGGTTAAATCGATGTAATCCTCTTTACTGCTAAATTGTCCATGTCAAAGCTAAGTACTCTTTGATTGATTGATTAATTGATTTGAGCAGTAGCGGTGGTGATGATGTGTTGTGACACTGGTGCAGTGTACCCAGCTGTGGTGCTTTTCTCTCTCTCATCTTTTGCCTTCCCCCTTTTGGCTCGCCAAAGGTCTGACGATGGAGGAGCGTGACCTGCTGGAGTCGGCATTCCGGGAAGGCGCCATCCGTGCCCTGGTGGCCACCACGACCCTTTCGTCCGGAGTGAATCTCCCGGCACGGCGGGTCATCATCCGGTCGGCCAACTTCCAGGGGCGCCCCATCGATTCCCTCTCCTACCACCAGATGGTGGGGAGGGCGGGGCGCATGGGCCTCGACACACAGGGTGCGTTTACTGAAATGCCAGT
Organism: Rhipicephalus appendiculatus; assembly: GCA_030522465.1. Lineage (NCBI taxonomy): Eukaryota > Metazoa > Arthropoda > Arachnida > Ixodida > Ixodidae > Rhipicephalus > Rhipicephalus appendiculatus. The sequence continues at coordinate 75,795 of JALIZH010015197.1, forward strand.
GCTTGCATGCCACAGCAGGCATCCTAAAACAATATACGACACCTGCATAGAATGTAGGAAACCATATTAATGAGAACTAACGGACAAGGATGCATCCTTGTCTGTTAGTTCTCATTAATATTCTGCATAGAATGTGCAGCACAGTCAATGCATAAGCTAATGGTGGCTGCCCCTTAAGATCCCTGTTGGAAACTGTTTGAGGACACTTTTCAGAAGTTCCGAGAATGGAAAGTAGCTCAACATTCCCACATTTCTTGAAATACAATCAGATACACTCTGTGATCACAAAGATACTTTGCAAAGTACATGTGTTTAGGCTCTCCATAGAACAGAGTGAATGATATGGTCTTTTCGCATGGACACTGGACATTCAGGACAGAGGTATTGTGGCTACTCCTGTTTCTAAACGTTGGCTCCTCTTAGTTTCTAAGTGTTACAGACCTCGCATGTGACTGATGATGGGTGACACTCATATTGGGGTGTGGTGATATGGGGGCCTGGCACAGCACTGTGTGCAGGATTGCTCATAGGCCACTGGCATGTGCATTGTTGTGTCGTGCTGTGCACGCCTTCTTAGTAGCCTGCATACTCTTCACTTTCATGAAAAATGACCATGTTTTCAACAAAACCTGAAAGGAGGCAACTGGCTGGGGCAATTGTCCGCATATCTCGCAAGGCTAGATTTGCCTGCAGCATACAACATCCTCGTCCTCCTCTTACACGTACTCTGTTGTTTGTCAACGCAACGTCCAAACAATACTCTGGCAAATTTATGCGAACAAGAGGCCAGTTTCTGCGCAGGTGATGAAAAGTTGAATGTCCGGATCTGGGCATCGTGACGGATGACAAAGCAAGGCACTGCTCTTGGCTCACAACACTTGTGCATTAGGCAGTTCTCGCGGCGACTGTACGTCATCTAAACGCTCGTGTACTGTGCAGTTGTTGTGGCGAATGCATTATTTGATGATTGTAGGTATGGTCCCTACCAATTGCAAGTTATCTTTTCATACACTTTAATGTCTTTACATTTATATCATAATTACTACTACACTGTGAATAAGGACTAGAACTAATGGCCCTATATCTTCTCTTGCTTCACTGTCTGCTGGTTTCATTAAATTGTGTCTCGTTAAATACTCTTGTTAAACTGAACCTGAGGGGACCAGGAAAATATGCTTCGTACAAGAAGAGTTTTGTTTACTGAGAGTTAAACAGGGGTGCAGAATTTAAGTATGAAAGCAATCACATCAGTGGCAGGTGCATTTCAGCAGCAATTCCGTTTAAGAGATTTACATTTACTGAGAGTCTACAGTATTGCAAATGGTTCCACCTAATTTCTGCACTCTGTATTAGCTGCTTGCTTACTTAGAGAATCATCTTCAACAATTTCCACACAATTTTTTGCTATAGCATCTCAACAGTTTAAGCTCTGGCTTTGGTCCCCCATTTAATTTTTGTCTCATCGCTTTAATTGCATAGAATGTTGCAAGAAAGCGAGCTCTGGTGAAATTGAATCATTGATCAAGTGAAATGGCATCTATCTTAAAGCCAGATGTGTTTTTTTTTCAGCTGTTGATTAGTAATTGTGTTTTACTTGTCACTAGTTGTCTCTCAACAGCCGTGATTAACACAGTGTCTAATGTATGCACTGGCAACACTGTGGTGGTAACGATAACGAAATTCGCCGTCATGTTCTTAGAAGGTGCTTCATAGTACTGTAAAAACCTGAATATATAGGTCTGACCGGAATATTGGTCGACCCCCCCCCCCCCCACTACTACTGCTGACTAGGGGTCTGTGAATATTCGTAAGTTTTGAATATAATATGGCATTCGTAATATTCGTATTCGATTCGATAACCACATATGTATTCGAAAAATTCAAATATTCGAACTAACTCGAATATTCGGTCACATATGTTACTGTGAAGAACTTGCGAATTTGCTCCTTTACGATAAGAGCATCAACAGTAGACCATGCAGGTATTACTACGACTTCGGCGCGAGTGCGACGATGCCTGCACGGAAATACAAGTGAGCGTAATGATGGCTACCGATGAACGTGCCGGCACTTCATCGCGACAAACCTACCAAGGATAAAAATCTTAAAGAATCTAAATCACGAACTGCCTGCTCGGCAGTATGTGTGGCTATGCGGTTTAGCGCTGTTACCGCTCGTGTACCACGCCGTTTGCTGCTGCGCCCTTGTGCGCAGGGCCGTCTCAATAAAGTGCGCATCACTCGTGGAAAATGAAGGCAACTCACCGCCGCTGCACTGGCCCGACAAAATACCCGTCGCACCTTTAAACGGTCCGGTGCTGAGCGAGCACGAAGAAAAAAAAAATGTCATGCGCAAGGGCGCATGCACGCGTATGTTAGAGCGAGCGGCGCCTGCGGAGTGAGCTTAGTAGGCGACGCACTGTACGCAACTAGCTAGGGACGCTCAGCTTGACGTGCGATGAAGCAGGTAATGCGTTTCATGTGTAGCTGCACCAGTTTTCGCTTATGGATCGCCATATAAACGTACGTGCATGGATCGAAGAAAGCCTGACGAGCCGTCCGTCAGCTGTGCCGCTACTTCAGCATGTATTCCCTTCATAGTTCCTAAATGAGTTGGTGGTAGCGCATGGTCAAGCAATTGAGCTCAAGGGTTATTCCGTGCAATTTCAAAGAAAAGGCCATGCACTTTCCGTAACGTTACAATGGCGTCATCACATATAGTTCTTTGTTGCTAACGGCAGCGCACGTAAGGGAAATTTGAGGCAGTTAATGCATAGTTCCGTTCTGTTCCCGGCAATGCTTTTGGGTATCCATCGTACGCGCATCACACGTGCTTGCCAGCGTCTTTTGCTATCAATCCTCCGTTACACCGTTGCTGCGATCTCGCTGTGTTGCCAATGTCAGTTTACTGCCGTCAGCAGCCAGTGCGCCGAAGGCGGTCGCAATGCGGCAAAACAGTGCCCTCGCCGCCGCGAGTTGTGGCTCCTTTAACAAAAAGGCGTTCTTGGGGCGTCTTTCTGTCACACATCAGTAATCATCTATCTCGCGTGCTTTCCTTGCGTTATCACCGCGCGCCCGGTATATCTTGGTCACAATTGTGCGGCTATCGGCGTGACCGAGCACTCTTGATCGGAAAATGGAGAGTGCGCAGTTCTCGAGAAAGGGAACGAAAGCAAGCCAAATAACGAGTATTTCTGTGTATTTGCAAGACGCCCCAAGTACTCCTGTTTGCCTTAGTGGCTCGACCGATGAGAACAGGGGGCGAAACTTAAAAAGAAAACGATAAAACGAGCTAAAACTTATAGTGTGAGAACCCGGATGAATTGTGACCACCTAGGGCGCTTTAATAATCGCTTAGATTTAAGTACGCGGGCGTTAACTATTACATTTCACCTAATCAGAATACAGCTGCCATGGCAGGTATCAAACCAGCAGCCTCGTACTAACTAGTCATCATGGTAGGTACAAGAGCTTCTTTTTTTTGTGTGCGTGTAATGAAGTGCTGCCACATAAAAAAAAGATGGAAAAAGTTTTTTCAACGTGTGAATTCAACCCAATACATCACAGTCACAAGCTCAACTATTACAGTCATATGCTTCCTGTCAAGTACAGATGGTGACATTTTTTTTGTGCAACAGCAGACTAAAATAGCGAACAAGTGTACTGCTTTCAACATAAATATGTGGTAAGGTAAAAGATTACGGGTGAAAAAAATCACATCTCTTGATTATTCGATATTCGATTCGTATTAGAAGCTATGTATTCGTATTCAATTCGTATTCGAAAATTTTGATATTCGCACACCCCTACTGCTAACTACTGCATTTACACGATTGTAGGTCGACCCATTTTACCCCTAAATTTGAAATCTGAAGATGGGGGGGTTGACTTGCAATCGAAACCGAAACTAGAGCTTCGGTTGTTAGGTTGACTTACGACTTATCTTCTTCACCGACATCGTAAACAAGTTTCCTTTATGAAATGCGCTCTTATTATTTTTTTCTTTTTTGCCGAGCGATTTTAGGGGGGTCGAACCTACATTCGCGTCGACTTATAATCGTGTAAATATGTACTGAAAATCGAAAGAAAACAAAGAGTACTCGGAATGGCCAAAGCAGGAGAAGGCGTACCTTTAGTGAAAAAAAAAAAAAAACGCAATTTCAAATGGTGCACTGTGAAAATGCCATTTATTTGTATGCATACCTGCCAACTCTCCCGAATTGTCCGGGAGACTCCTGAATTTTGACCTAATCTCCCGATTGTACGAATGCTATCTCGAATCTCCCGAAAAGTGGCCGCCACAGCAGAGGTCTTTTTTTTTGTCTTTTTTAAATCACGCGCGTACGTCGGCCTTTCCTGCTGCGACAGTTGTGCTGCCGAAGAGCACTCGCCACTACACTCATTGTAACCATACCGTAGAGTACCGCTCAGTATATTCTAGGCGCTATAGTACCGCACATCTGGGCGAAGGCCGGCCGCGAAATGCGCTCGCCACCGTACCGAAAGAAGGCGAGGGAAAAGGTACCACAACCACAACTTTTGCGTCGGTCTGTCTTGGCCCCCGCATTTTGTGCGCTAGGCCTACGCCGCCTGCCTAGGCGTCAGTTGTGTTTGTTGCGTGGTTGTAGGGTTGCGTGTTTTCCCGAGTTCAGTTGGAAGGTCGATGGCGGTGTCAAAAGCAAAGAAGTATACTTGGAAGTGTTTCTGGACTCATACACAGCTGAGTTTCCGTGCTTTGTGACAAGGTGACAAGTACGGATTCTGTGATGTAAGCATTTCGCACGGCGGCAAGGCCGACATAAAGGTGCACATCGCTTCGCAGAAGCATCAGACGTTCGTGCTGCGGAAGGGCAGGGCAACATCGGAAGTTTCTTCCAAAAGAGCTGCGAAGATAGTGAGATCTGCACAGAATGCATATTCACGGGATTTCTTGTGGAACACAACTTGCTGCTAAGCGTTAGTGATCACGCAAGGCCGTTGTTTCGGAAATTGTTCCCGAAGTGCGAGGACGGGAAGCGGTACGGGTGCGGACATGCGAAAACAGCTGCCATCATCGGGGAAATGGCTGCAGATGCCGAAAACACAATGGTGGAGGCTCTGAAACGCCGTGCTTTCGCAATCCCAGTGGACGGAAGCAACGGCAGCAGGTCGCAAAGGTCTCAGTCTCAGTAATTTCCGATACGCAACGCCCCCCCCCCCCCCTCTTCGCTGCTGTCTCCCGAATTTTCAAGCTGCGAAGTTGGCAGGTATGGTGGTAGCTCTGAAACGCCGTGCTTTCGCAATCCCAGTGGACGGAAGCAACGGCAGCAGGTCGCAAATGTCTCAGTCTCAGTAATTTCCGATATGCAACCCCCCCCCCCCCCCCCCCCTTCGCTGCGGTCTCCCGAATTTTCAAGCTGCGAAGTTGGCAGGTATGGTGGTGGCTCTGAAACGCCGTGCTTTAGTAATCGCAGTGGACGGAAGGAACGACAGCGGGTCGCAAATGTACCCAATCGTGGCGACGTACAACGTCGTTTCTCATGATGAAAGAACAAAGCAGCTCAAAATAAACATCCTTACCCCGTTCTGATGTCGGTGTCCAGTGCCAGCAATTTCCGCTATGCAAAAAAAGACCCCCCCCCCCCACTGGGGTCTCCCGAATTTTCATGCTGCTAGGTTGGCAGGTATGTGTATGTGTTTACACGTACGTTGCACATGGCAGAAAGCCAGAAGATGGGCCCACAAGCGTCACAATCCGTCTTGAAATCTTTAATTTGGATGCACTTCGAGGTCCCCTGGTAGCAATCGCGATGCGAGCGCGGCTCCTGGATGAACTCTGCAACCGTCGTCTCCAGCTCTAGATACACTGCGGTCTGACACTGAAATAGTTTTCTTCCAATCACTACGTGTCGCGATATGATCCTTCAGTGTGCGCCAGCAGCGAATGCTTCTGTGGTGCGCTCGATCTGCCTGCTGATCATAGCCATACGTGCCACAGTAATCAGATCTGCCGGCATCGCAGGAAGCAACAAGGAAAGAGTATCCGGCGAGATTTGAGCAGCGAGAACACCCGTGCAAAAATAAACTTACAGCTATCACAAAACAGCAACAAAAACATAAAATGATGCTGCCCTCGGCACAAGGCTGGAAGTAAACAAAGTGGCGCCAATGATTGTGATAGGCGATGGAGGGGGTTGACTTAGTTAGTTTTCATAGCAGCCGGACTTCCGAAGTTTTTCTGCCAATGACCGGTATATAAGACGGGGGCCACTTTTAATGGCTGTTGTGTGAAAAAAAATTCGACCTATATTCCGGCTTTTTACGGTACGTACTCAGTTGCAGTTTTCACCATCCTCGCAATTTCTTAGCCTTCGCCTTCTATTCAAGATGTTTGGCCCTGCTGGTTCACTTAACCCTTTACGCACTGAAACCTTTCCCCGCCTTCGGTCTGTTCTGGTCCGAAAATAAAAAACTCATAGCTCAAGTAAAACAAGTTTACTTACTCCGTTACATATGTTGCATAATGTAGTGAGGAAATGTGTCTGAGAATCAACCACGAAAGAACTTGTCCAGCAGTGCCCAACCATGGACAGTTGCAACCGTGTTGATCTATCTATCTATCTAACTATCTAGCCGCCTACGTCTGGATGCTCTGGTGATCGCCTCCTTAACTTGAGGTCGACCAAAATTAGTATGGTAGGCTAATAGTATTTGACGAATACGACTGGCTAGTCGTGACTTGAATAACGTGAAATTCCCGTCGCGTACGTCGTCAAACTCATTTCTACAGACACGTGTGGCTCATACCCGTATACCACGGGCTGCGGTATGCGGGTTTGTGCCACAGGTGTTTGACAGTTTATGCTTACCCAGGAACGGCGAGGACAGACATTGGTCATTTAAATGCGAGAACGTTGAGAAAAACTGACATCGGCGGCGTTGACACGTACTGGTAATTTCAAATGCAATAGCGTTAAGAAAAACTGACATCGGTGGCGGTGACCCAACGAATGCAAAGAATAGAAATCAGAGTCCCAGCTGGAATCGAACCCAAGCTTCTTGTGTGGCAGTCTAGTATAAACGCGATAGCGTTAAAGAGCTCGTTTCGCAGAAATTCCGGTGTCGGCGTTGACGTCGTTGGTTGTGAGCGAAAAATCATCATCTTGTCCGTGACCGAAAAATCGAGAAAGATGCAAATAAAATAAATAATAAAAATTTTCGGGTCCGAGTGAGGATCGAACCCGGGTCGTCTGCGTGGCAAGCAGGTGTTCTACCACACAGCCATGCCTCTGCTTGGAAATACTGTGAAAATAACTTCCTCTGCTTGGAAATGCAGTGAAAATAACTTGCATGCTTCGCAAACGCAAGCGTCCTTTATATAGGCGTCGCAATATAACATGTAATATCCCAGGAATATTGCGTGGAACAAGCGTACATTGCCATCGGGCGTCAGAATATGTGACTATCATAACGATTTCATAGTTTAAAGCCAGCCACCCATTACAAACGGCACACACCTTACTGCGTGTATTCCCTTAACCCCACGTAGTGGGTGCATAGCAAGTTCGAAAACATTTCCCACATTTGCCGCGCATAATTGCTCCTGGTTTAAAGCATGCTCCCCTTTACATAGTATGCACTAAATGACTGAAGTACGCACTAGGGACAGGATATCGCTATCGCTTGCAACTCTCAAATGCGTAGATTAAGGGTCCCTCAATTTTTTCTACCACAAAGCCACTTGAGGTCTCGAAACTGCTTTGGAAAAAGACGCTGTGCAGGTGCAATGTTGGTGAAACGTCAGCTGTGGTTGCAGTGCTATCTAATTTTAAAAACATTACATATGTACTACTATGATGAAGGAGTCATGTCGGGTTAACGTCAATTGTATACTTAAGCACCAACACTGTACTATCGCGCTCAGTATGAGCTACATCGTGGGAGCGCATGGCCAAGAGCACTGTAAGGTTGTACAGTGCCGCCGATCGTGAAATAACTTGGAGTTATCACGGGAGCGTTTAGCTGTTTCTTTGAATGTGCATCGCCTCGCCTTGCTTTCACGCTCGCCCTCGTTTTGCCCTGTCGTGATGTCAGCTTCGAAAATGATAACGGCCGCCGTGGCTTGACGCACAGACTTCGATTTTTTCTTCAGTAAAGCTAAATAAATGGCAAAACGTTCCTTCAAATAAAAGAGGGCCAGGGTGAAAGCAAGCAATAGGGAGTAATTGGCACTTACAGGAATAGCCACGCTCTCTCCCAATAACTCAAAAATATGGCACAATCGGCGCCACTTTACAGCCTTGCAGAGCGCTGGGCCACACGCTCGCGTGATGTAGCTCATACTGAGCGCGATAGTACATAGTTGGTCTTCATAGCTCTGTCTAGGGCTACCATCCTTGCAAGCACAAACGCTACATATCGGCTTACGGCTTCTGGTGTTGGCAATACCCATGTATCTGTTGGCATTGTTACACAACTGTAAACAACTCGTTATAGGGAACATATGCGACTGTTCAAGATATGTCCTTGCGTGCATCATTTGTACATCTCTTTAGCGTAATTTCGTAACATTTTGCTCAGTAAAAAAATTACAACCCAGTCACCTAACATCCGCATGCTTAGCATAACATATCGATTCCCATGGTACTTGGGATCTGCCTAATTTTTATATTTAAATTCTTCGGTAATCTACGTATAAGTACAACGGTGTCTACTCCAGAGAAATATTTTTTTATTTCAAAAATAAGAAGAGCACAGTGTTTTATTTGAAATTAGATTCACTAGAGACCAGGTGGACATAGGCTACCCCTTATGAAATACAGTCGAACCCGTTTATAACGAACTCGAAAGTGCCGCGAAAAGTTGTCGTTTTATCAGTAGTTCGTTGTATATGGAATCGCCCTCAAAACGCGCGCTTAGCGAGCAATCCGCTATTTTTTTTTGCGAATTTTTATTGAAAAGTGCTAAAAAAACGCTCCAGTGACAAGTTAAGCCTTTTCGCGTAGTGAAGCGATGCCCGCTACGTCCACGAGTGAATTAAACCGCTTCTGCAATGAACTGACACCGTTTCGTTGAAGCCCGGTACCGCCAAGTGGAGCCGATCATCCCTGGCGTGCAGCGCATCGCCTACTCGGCTCGCGCCGTCACTGCCGGGCCGCTTGCTGTATTATGCGCATTTATGCGATATTTGTGCCCTCTTCACTTCGTACCATGCACGGGTGCGGCGAGTAGCCTGTTCGTTCAACGCGGCGAAGACAAGCATTTTGCAAGAATACGCACTCAACATCTCCGCGTTGCTCTGCCGGTCCTGCACGACGAGGTGCGGCGCGCTTGGGATGTCGCCTAATAAAACACTCAGTATATGCTCGCTGTCAGTGCATCGGCGTTTCTCAGTGCCTGTGCCGCTCACGCAAGTGATCAAGCTACTTTCGTTTCTAAAAAGTGACGTGCACTTTATCTCGCACGGCGCGGCGGCGGCGAAGTTGCAAACGGCAGCATCGCGCGCTTGTACTGCGTGTACCGCCGTCAATCCGAACAGTTTACGCAACATGTGCAGCCGAGCAGATAGGTGCAGATGACTGTGATAGTTGTCAGCGATAAGCCATAATTTCACGAGTATCGCCGGCCGGCACATGGGCTTCGCCTGATGTTTATCCACGAAGGTCTTGCCGCAGTCGCGCGGAAGTCGTTATCAAAATGATCGACCGGTCTCTGCCGTGACCGAAAAGATGAAAGACGTTTTGCGGCACATTGTGGCGTCAACGCAGTGATATGCGACGAAAAGTTATCGCGGTCATCGCTTATTGCATTTTATGGCTTCTTGCATTCCAAGGCATAGGTTCATCGTAGGCGGTTGTAGATGCAGAGAACGGCACCAGGAAAGGTTGCCGTGAGAAAGCTGCCCGCAAGGCTTCATCAGGGGTGCAACAGCTGCGCCAAATTTGATACAATTCCCCGCTTTTGCGCCGAGCTGCGCCAAAACCATGAAATTGTCGGAAATTGCGCCACGCTGCGCCAAAATGCCCGACCAGCCTCAGTTGCGCCAATTTCAGCGAGAAATGCAGGCCACGTTGGCCACTTGCAGTTTGCGTCATCAATCAATCCACGCGCGCAGACCCTGACCCTAAACCACGGTGTGCTGGAAGCGTATGCCGCATTTTCCGCGCTCGAACAAACTCTACGTGCTGCGAACACCGGTGACCACGTTGGTTGCCATAGCAACGGCACATAAAACATTTTTCTGTCCTGAAGTTGCGTCGTCGCGGCAATAGGTATCAGGTGCCGTCGCCGGGCCAACGGGCACGCGCCTTTGTTCTCTTTATCTGGTCGAACGCGCCGAGCCGAGAAGTTGTACCCTAAACCCAACCCCATCGTGAAAGAAAAAAAAAGTGGGGAGGGGGGGGGGGGGGCGAGGTCTGTAGCGGTGTTCGAAAAATTTCCTGGCCTTCACACATGCTTTGGCAATGCCCCGCGTTACCTAACGGCCCTCTATCCAGCGAAGCTGACTGGGAAGAGGCACTCCGGAGCCCATCGCTCCACGCACAAATCCAGGCAATCCAGAGGGCCCAAGAAAGAGCGGAACATCATGGTGTCCCAGCCGCGACTTGGACGCGGCCAGCGGTTTCCGCGAGTCCCCATTAAGGGTTCCCGCGAAAGCTCCTCAGGATCAAATAAAGTCTTTGTCGGTCTGTCTGTCTGTTCTAACCCGCGGACTGCAGAACGCTGCGTAAGCCACCTTCGCCGCAGTACACCGGTGCCCTGCGGAAAAGCGTATTAAGATGTGGAAGGGGCTGTTAGCACTAGTCACGGGACAGCACGTTTTGTTCAGTTACTCGTGTGTATACGCAGCATACTTGTGAGTACTAGTATGGTCGCTGACGCCTAAAAAGTTATTGGCAATCATTTGGAGCAGTATATGACATTTCTGCAGCCCTAAAAAAAAAAAAACTAACAAAACTGTGCGCCAGTTTTTTTTTTTTTTCGCCATCCCTACTCCTCAGTTTTACGAATCCCCCGAATTTCAAGGTCGCCAGCTTAGCAGATCCACATTTGAATTCGCAGGGTCTGTCAACGGATTTGACAGGTGCGGCAAATGCTAATGTAGACTCATTGCTTGTTCAGTGGGGTGGTTCAAAATACTACTTTTATTGAAATAGCAGTGCTCATGTTCACTCTGCACTATTTAGGTGATGTTGAATGGTTTGTAAATCTTCTTTTTAAAGGTAAGCCTTTTTTTATACTGCTCCAAATTTTGTCTTTCGTGATAAAAAATTTATGTTTTTTTTCCTCGTAACCTGCTCCAAATTTGGATTTTAGTGCTCCAAAAGTAAAATTTTGCTGCTCCAAATATTGCTCCGAATTCTATTTCGGCTGTTGCACCCCCTGCTTCATGCTGCTTCCTATTTCTTTCTTTTTTATTCCTCACTGCCATTATGCCACTGAATAAATGCCTGGAAAGTAAGCGACCTCGCTCGCAGCGTCCGAAGTCTGCATACGGCGCTCGCCCATCTATAGGGTATCTTCGCGGCAAGTTAACTAGCGGGGCACGCGCGAGCGCGCCCCTCTCTCATGCTTTAGAAGGCCCGTTTTAACATTTCTTAGCTTCGTAAGCGCCATATTTTTACCGCGACCGTGTCTGAAGCACACACAACACTACAACTGGCACCGTGCAGGTGCCAGTTGTGGTGTTGTGTGTGCCTTGCGAATCTTCTGCGGTGGCAACAATACTCACTTTTCTTTTGAAATGTCACACGTGACCTTCGTCCACGCCATACTTGCGGCGATGTCACAAGATGCTGCCGACTCAGATGAGCACTCGCACTTGCTTTAAAACTAAATTATTAATGGCAACGTTCGCCACTACTAATCGGCCAGAAGAGCGCACTTGTGCAGGGCAATCACACAACACAAACATCTCAAGCTTTCGATTTTTTGGTATTAAGGGCCCTTTAAAGGAGGGGCCCGACCCAGCTGACTAAAGTGTAGCAGCCGATTGCTTCTGCAGCTAAGATCTGCTTATGTTCCCGGCTACGTTCTCTGACCGAAAAATCACTGGCTGTCCTGCTCATGTCGTAAGCCTAGAGTGCATGCCCATCGGTGCACGTGTGTGCATCCACCTTCTAAAGTAGTACCAAACTACAGTTAAAACCTGATCTAACAAAACCCTATTTTACGAAGTTCCCAATCTAACGAAGAAATTTCCATTCCCTGGCAAGTGCGGTTCAATGTTGTCGTCAGTGGGGATTTATGAACTAACTTGGCCATCAAACCCAATTTAATGAAGTTTTTCCTGAAACAATCGAGTAGTGGTGATTTTCGACAAATTTTGACACAGACGGTTTTTCTTTGAGCATGGTTTTTCGTATCGCGTTAAAATGTCTGGGCGCCCTGGTCACAGCCCCATCTTTATTTTGACGAGGTTGCACGCTGCATCCATGCATGGATCAATGGACCCACAGCCGGTAGTGCTCTAATGTACCAAATGGAGGTGTTGCTTTCGTTATTTCTAGGGATGGGCGAATATTCGAGTGCTTGGAACATTAGAACAAATATTACAGCATTCGAATTCACTTTGACACAAATTTAAATTATTTGAAATTTTGAAGTATTTGAAATGAATGAATATAAAGGTTTTTTTAGTGCATGTAACCTACTGGAAAGTTGGTTTCACTGCGGAGTAGAGCTGCTATGCCATGAAACCACCTATCCAGGGAAAATCCTTGCTGCCGCAAAGCCATACTTCAAGGTTAAGCATGCATACTACGTGCAACTATTTTTATTTTTCAAGTTCAAAAGCTTGTGTATGGGCTCATATGCGCTAAGTATAGCAAATATTAAAACATAAGGTATTTTATAGGGGTGTGCGAATATTCGAGTCTCGAATTCGAATCGAATAATACCTAATCAAATACTTCGATTTTACTTTCGAATAGCTAGTATTCGAAGTTTCGAATCATTCGACAGGATGAATATCGAAAACGCGACAAAGGCCAATGGTGCCACTTGCTTAGGGTTGGGTGGCTAAAACTACTGCTAACGTCATTACAGCACGCCTTTGGTTAAAACTTTCACCGATATACTGGTTCGAAAATGAGTGCATGTTTATTTTAAAGGAGACTATATAATTTCTAATTTCCTCACGTCATGTCTCTAGCAAAGAAGGGTAGGGAACGGACTAGTAGACTCTTGAACTGCAAGCGTAAAAAACTAAAAAAACTAGCACACTGAACTCGGACCTTAGAGTCTAGATGTTCAAAAATACTTAAATGAGCCCCTGGTCCTAGGAAAGGGTGATCCTTTGAAATACTGGAAAGAGCATGGAGGTGCACTGTTATTTATTATTTTTTATTTACCGTATTTACTCGCGTAATAAACGCACCCCCCAACTTCAGTCATCAAAATTTGGATTTTTTTTTCTCCCGCGTAATAAACGCACCCCCTACATTAATCCGCTGCAGTCCCACGAACCGACAAGGGGCGCCTCCTTGCCCATTGATCTCTTCCATTTTTTATTATGTCGACCCCCCCTCGGTCCCCCCCCCCCTCTCGCCCACTGCCCTGCGCAGTTCTTTGTTTTTCTTTCTATCTGTGCGCGGCACGTCCCCTGTCTTTTTTAATTATCCGTGCGCCACAGCGGGATTCACGAACGGTGCGAGTGTAGAGACATCGCGGCAGTGAGCGAAGGTCACAAAACTGCCCGCGCCAACCAACGGTCGCTTCCTGCAAATACGAAACTTTGAGGCCCAACCACATGCACGCGATTTTCGAGCGACGGCAACAGGATTTTCTGTCGCGAAGGGCTATCCGTCGCCGTCGCAGGCATGTCACAGTTTTCTGGAAAACCAGAAAAATTGGCTTGTCGCCCAGAGAAAAGCGTGACGATTCCCGTAACATGGTGGCACCCCTGATCCTCGCTTCGGTTGCAATTTGCTGTTCATACTTGTTATCCGCGCGTACTTCAAGGAACGCAAGATATAGGCTACCTTTTTACAGTCATATCTCACACGGAGAGCGAGGCAGCGGCCGTATTTTGTCGTTAATCTTGTTATCGACGGTTTGTTTTGATGCTTCGGTGGTAGCTTGCTGCAATGTCAACGTCGTCATCGTGCGAGTTTGCCACGGAGTTTGCAAAGTGCGTCGTAGCGTACGCTGCGTACGCTTCCGGGCGCCCCTCGAGATCACAGCAGATACCACTGTCGGTGTTGAACAAAAGACTGCGAAAAAAGAAAGCCGCGAAATGCTTTTATGGAATGCGCGGGGACAGCTTGCAGAAGATAGCACCATCAACCACCGAAGATGAGTGAAGTGCAATAAAGAAGCTGTTTCCAAACAGTGTATGCGTATGTTAATTGCGAAAGGTTAAGCTACCTAACTTTTTTTTTTTTTTGCATTACCGCATTTTTGGCTAATCCTGAAAAAGTTTTCGTAAAATTTACCCCGCATAATAAAGGCGACTCCCAACTTTGCTTTAATTTTTCGGGAAAAAAAGTGCGTTCATTACGCAAGTATATACGGTATTTATTTAATACATACTGCGGACACAATGTCCATGCAGGGTGGGTAGAACACAATATCAACAAAAGTAATACAACCTTATGTTGAACGAAAACAGCAAAACACATTTTTAAGAAGACTACTTTAAACTATATCCAGGTATCGCCAAAATTGGTTTGCGATATAGACCATTTTCACGGAGGAGAGGAGCGTAGCCTCGAACAGGTGAATTTTTGTCACTCTCTCTCTCCACTGGCCGTTCGGCCACCGCTGCTGGTGTGTGGGGATTGCCGCGATTTGCATGCGCGGCGCGTGAGAGGTCAATGTGTTTCCATTTGTTTTTATGCGCTGGAGCAGTTGTGCTGCCGAAAATCAGAATATCAGACGAGAACAGGACGACAGGTTACCACGGCGCTTTGTGTGGCTGTGACAACAACTAACGAAAGCTCAAAAGGCTGGTAGCCGAGACATGCGAAGTGCACCTTGCTTCGATTTTACTTAGGTCACAGGCCTTCTTTTCCGACAAATATTTTATTATATGTGGTGTCTGTCGTTGTGGCCGTTTCTTCATCACACCAGCTTGTTATTCTGCTTGGGCGCTGGTACATTTCCTCATCTGCAGCAAAGAGAAGCAATGTCAAAGCTGATAGTTAATACAGAAAATGTTTTGCCCAGAATTCTGCTGTTGTAACATCAACATCCCCGATTTCTATGCAACAGCACATGAGTTACATACAATGCCTGCGGCTACCGAAATCTAAGCACGTGCACTTTTGAGATTATCGAATGAGCACTTTCCAAACTGCATGACAGAAAGGCCTGCATGACTTTAGTGTTCTTTGGCGCAGGAACCAACCTCTAGCGTTTCTTCGACGACACGTCATTTCTCGACTTGTCAATTTTGCGATGATAACTGGGGCAGTTTTATGACAACCGCGCTTTTTTTTTCGCGGCAGCCTGAGTGTTGTGTATAATTCGACCCACAATCGTTAAAGCCAGGTCGTTAGCTGAACACGTGCTCTCATCGGGATGCTTACAATGTTACCAAAAACGGGCGCACTTTCGGCGTATTGCCAGTGGCGGCTGCTCGCACCGAAGGGAACTTACGCCATGCCGTGCTTCCGGATGTGCAAGATGTTTATTTTCATTTTCTCTTTGTGTTGCTTCTACGCGGAAGTTCGAGCTCATCTGTCGTACATCCGTTTCTTATCCTGTGCAACGATCAGACACAAGCTTTTGACTACGATGACGACACAAATCAACACAGGCATCGGTGTTTGTGCTTCCTTCGTTCCATAAACTTTCTGTTGTGACGTTCTGAGCACAACCAGATGATCTTCTAGCGATTATAGAGCTACGTTGTAGTTAAAGAATCATGGCAATGAAACCCAAGGGTCATTTTAAACACTAATGCGTGCACTTAAAGTGCAGCTGGACAATGGCGTACGTATTCGCTCGTCTCCATTTACGTTTCACCCATTACTTCGAGAGTTGTCCGAAAATTTAACGCTATTGCATACTCCCAGAACCCCACAAGGCGAGCTATAACAAAACATACTAACCAATTGCCCATTTACACATGCTGCTTAACGAATGCATTGAAATTCTACTCGCCTCCTATGTCTATCGTCGGCACCGCCGCGGTAACGTCTCGTGGGTCGCCACTGCTTTCTGTTTCAGCCATTTCGAAGCTGACAGCTTGGCGATTATTTACTAGCGCCTTTGCGCTCCCAAAGCATTGCTGTGTTTTGACCGTGTACAGGGAAGAACAGCAATAACCCGTGAACTGAGTGCATACGCTGCATACACCGCCGCAGATCCCCACACACCTGACACAGCGGCGAAACATCGCAGATGCTAGACGGCGCTGCGGTGAAAAAAATGGCAGCCTCCTTGTGAAATTGGTCTATACCTTCCCATTACTTCTACTGATGTGCCCTGTGAGTGCATGTTTTCAGTTGCAGAAAACACCACAACATCACGGTGAGAGAGTCTGAAGCCAGGTCATGTGGAACAGCTTGTGTTTCTCAACGACAATCTGTAGTCTTTTGGTAGTAGTCACTCACCGCGCCATGTGCTCGAGGACATGAGCAGATTTTATTTCTTTGTTCTTTATTTCAATTTTCAAAAAAATATTTTGTATTCGATATTCGATTGGGTATTCGGCATTCTTGGCTACTATTCGGCACTATTCGATTTGAATTCGATTCGAGTTGAAATTTCCCTATTCGCACACCCCTAGTATTTTACTGCTGTAAATTGCACCGTACTGCTATTCAAATCCTGCTACTATTTGAAGTTGCTTCCACTTTACTTCAAACCAAAAAAGCGATATTTGTACAAGCCTTCTTTTTTGAATTTTTGAAAGTATTGTGCAAGTAACTTGGGTCATGACTGAAATGCTTGTTTTTCTTTATAAATATGGGATTTCAACTATTCAAACAATCCGATTCCATATTATTCGACCAAATGAATATTTGCTTTGAAGTTGCTTCAAACCTCAAATTTACTGTTCGCCCATTCCTAGTTATTTCATGGTTTGTGTGGCAGACAGCACTGATTGTCTTACCCGCAACTTTCTGGCTCAGCCAGCTTATACAATCACTGCATTAATGATCTGTGTCATTGCATATCAGTAGCCTTCCATACCTTCACATGACGATCTACCTAGCCTGCATTGCCCGCATGTGGTGCCCTCTAGGTTTGGGTGACATGGGAGGCTTCCTGTTTGGGCTGCCTTGGGTCGCCCTTACAGACTTTGCACACACGCAGGTGTGGGTTCCTGGCAAAAACGATACCTTTGGTAGCTTTATGGTATTGCTTTGTCACAACTGCAGATTTTGAAGGACCAAAATATCCGTTTCCCGATTTAGCAAAATAATTCGAGCGGGGCCATCACTTTTTAAATCATGTTTCATCTGTATAGTAATGTTTTCTTGATTGTTCTTCAGCATTTTTTGCCATCAAATATTGGACCCATTGTAGAATGACAAATGCGTCACCAAGAGACTCCTGCATAATTTCAGTGTAGCTCTGTGAGCATGCCACATTCGTGCTTTGTTATTGCATTGCTGTTGATGTCACGCATTGCTAAAGGAAGACGACACTTTGTGACAGGCGAGAGCATCTTGATGTGCCGTGACGTGGACCGACCTCTGGCCCAGCGACTCAGTCGTGCTGAAGCACAACCCATCACGTCCTGCCTGTCGGGCAGCAGCACCAGTTTGCGCAGGGCGTTGCTGGAGGTGTGTACTTCTTTACGCCTTCATATAAGCCCACTAGGTATGCATGCCCATTCATTTATTAGTTTTCATTGCAAAGCGAAATCTTTGCAAACTGTGTTAGTATTGTCACATGGTTGTAGACGTCGATGAAGGAGGCAACAATCGGTGTGTAAAGAAGAAACTCTTTATTTGGCCAAACTTATGGCCGTGAAACCTAAAGTCAGACTACAGCAATACACATTGGCACTGCTAGCGGCAAACAGAGCAGTTGACCGTCGAAAAACTGACAAGCGGGGACATGCGTCGGCATTTATACGTGTGTTATCGAACATTCTAGCGTTATTGCTGGTGGCCACGTAAGTTTCAGAACACGCTGTAATATTCGCGTTATGCACGTAATCTCAACAAAACGATCTACTGTAATCGTGAAGCTTCTCGAACACTGAAGGCGCGGTTTGCGCTGAGCATTACTGATAGTCTTTGGGGGGCGTAAACCGAATACAGTAAAAGTGAAATAAGAAACGTGCATGACAGTATTCTGCTTATGGCGGTGATCTTAAAGGTTCCGTGCAACACTTTTGAACATCATCAAAAAACTTTGCCAATGTGTACTCTAGACACCTGTGAATGTGTCAGCACAGGTCACACTGCATGCAGCAGGGAAATTGCTATTTCACTTAAAAAAAGACAAAAATTGCTTGCTCTCTCATTTGCTGTATCACCACCAAATATGCAGCAACAACAATCTTGGAGGCTATGTGCCACATTGTACTATATATAGGTAGCATGGCCACCATGAGGTGCTGAGAGAGCTGCACATTTATGACCAAGAAGTAGTTTTTTTTTGTTTTTTTGTTTTTTGCACATCCGGATTAGTTTTTTTTGTACAGATTGCCGAGTTTAGTTGTCTTCTCAGCCCCGTTTAAACTCGGCAATCTGTGCAAAGAAAGCTAATCCGGATAAGAAAGCTTGGTCAGGATGCTCAATAAAGCATAAAAAAGAACCTTTCGTTGAATGTGAGACATGCGTCGTTTACCGCATTCCTCTGTCCTGTGGCTGCGTTTACATCGGGCAGACTAGCCGCTGCCTAAATGTCCGGCTCAGCGAGCACTGTAATAAAGTAGGGAAGTTGCCACCGGATGGTTTTCTGGCGCAACACTGCCAAAGTTGTGCTTGCAAACCACATTTTCGTGGAACGGTTGTCGTGAGCAGGAAAAGGTCCGAAATCACTAGGCTAATCATTGAAGCGGAACAAATTGATCTTTTCGGTGACGCATGCGTTAGCAAACCCTTACTGTCACCGAGTATGAAGGAATTGCATTTTCTGCGCATGGTGTGCTAAATGCCTGTCTCTGAGTGCCTTTGCATCCTGATTATCTGTCTCTTCGAGGCATAACCACCACGGTATCAAATCAATGGCGATTTTGGTTGTTTTTTGAAAATGTGTTTGTGTGACTGTCGTGTGCAAAGCAGGTATACTAGTGCAAAGCTGAAGGAAATAAACTATTGTTGTTAGTAGGGCCTGTGTGTGTACATCTCTTCCTCTTGTCCGTGTCCTTTTGAGCGCTCATCTCGTACAGCTATATGATGGGCCAGCTGCTATGCATAATGAACCGGGACTTTTAGGGCTAGACCAGCCTCAGTAAGATGCCCATTAGTGTGTACACAAGGTTTGCTGGATTCTTGCAGTTTTTAGTTTTCTTCAATTTTTTCGGCACACTGTTCTGTTACATGCATACTCAGCTAAACAACATCATCACTCAGTAAAGGTCCTAAAAATCAATTATGCAAAAAGAAGAAAAACAAACAAACAATGGCAGCTCATGCCAACATGTCGGATTGGTGATGCATGATAAACACATTGTGCCAGGGTAGCTGCCACACAAGCCAGACGAAGTCCAAAAAGAACCCTGCCATTCACTGCGTGACAAGGTGGAAATGTAATCAAGGTTGCCAGTGGAGCCAGTGTGCTAATCTTTAACATGCCTTTGTTAGTTGTACATCGGTACACTTTGTGTCCCTCCAGAAATGGACAGACAGACATTTATCTGTCTGGTAGACGAAGAATTAAAAACAGCGCTAAACACAGGACGAGAAGAGGACACATACACTGCGCTGAACTAACAACCAATGTTTTATTGCGAAACAGGTGCAATATATAGGACACAGGTAACTGCGCAGAAACCAAGAAACATAAGCCAAAGTGCACATACATGTGATAAAGCCAACTGGTAAACATTATCAAGAACCTGTCATATCAGTGGACCCCAGATATCTAATTTCACAGGCATGAAGCGAAATTGAGGGTATGCTAACACAAGAAACATCGGGCTGATCAATGTGAAAGGCTTCGCTAATCTCGCGTTTGCGCTGCTCGTTATAGCGCCCCCATGACCACACACTTATCAAGAATCTGCTGACAGCCACAATTTTTACAGTGATCAGCCAGGTGGCTGGGGACAGAGCCTTTGAGAGAGTAAGCGTGCTCCCTCAACCGATCATAATGCATCGGCCCGTTTGGCCGATGTAACAGCGCCGACAAGTGAATGGTATCTTATATACAACCGCTGATACACAATCAACATAGCGCGTAGCATGTTTCTTAGCGCATGCTTGTTTCTTAGTTCCATCACTGTTAACCCTATGGCACAGCCCGGCCAGCTTGCCGCGTGCGCAGAAAACAACTCTTACACCTATTTTGCCTGCAACTTTCTTTAGCCTGTGTGAAACCTCAGGTACGTATGGAATAACGGCCGTGCTAGAGTGAGGCGTGATACGTTGGCTATCGCTTTGTCTGTTATTGGGCACCCTTAGTGACTTTAGGAGAATCTCGGCAATGGAAGTTAGCAGGGGCATAGGGAAGCCTGCTTGTTGAAGACGGTGCACTTGGTGCATAAAGCTGCTATCGACCTGGTGGTGACAAGAGCAAGTTAAAGCTGCCTTTAGGCAGGAATGTTTTTAATGCTTCATGCATGGTTTTTAATTCTTCGTCTACCATGCAGCACCAACCAGCCCAATCAAGCACATTGTTAAAATTTATCTGGCTGCGTACCAACCATAGGTTGTCCAAAAAATTGTAGCTCACTCAGACTTACTCAAGAAAGATTGTTTGCTCTGAGGGCTCACTCGGACTCAGACTCAGCATAGTTTTCCTCAACCTGACTCACTCGGACTCACACTCACTAAACTTTTTCTTGGCCGGACTCATTCAGACTGAAACTCATGACTTAACCTGAGTCTGAGTAAGCCTGGAGTGAGTCGACTCATGAGTCCGTTAGCGTAAAATTAGCTTTTTCGATCGTGGTGTCAGCGCTCTTTAATGCCAATATCTGACATAATCCATGCTCTACGATACGCTTTTTTATATTGTACCTTGAAATATGAGTTATCATTCGTTTCAATCCAGTAAGGACATCTTTATGAAATGCACGACTCACACGAGGTACTTTTATCAAGAACTTCCCGTGAAAGAGTTTGCGGGGCGAAGTCGTGGCACCCCCTCCCCTAATTCACGCCTCTGATAAATAAATATTGAGCTGACACATGAACGCTAGTGTGGTGAGATACGTATGAATAGACTTGAGTATAAACGTTTGGTGATATAAGGCTGATAGTAATGCTAAAGATGTGTAGATAGAACCATATGTCTGCAATAAAAGTTGGAGCTCACTCAAGAAACATACGTTGCTCTTAGGGCTCACTCGGACTCAGACTTACAAATATATTCCTCAGCCGGATTCAGCCGTAGTCACACTCACTAAAATTTTCCTCAAGTGGACTCACTCGGAGTCAAACTTGCCAAAACATTACTCACCTGTCCATCGTTGGGTAGCGCACAAATTGACGCAAGACAAAGCGAAGAAGAGGACAGGATAGGCGCTGGTCTAACAACTGAAATTTTTATTTGAAAAAATACACATATATATATGCAGAAAAAAACAAAAACCCTGCACCACACCAGATTACAGTCGATCAATGAAACGGATTTCTTGTTCCGATAATGAAATAGATGGCTGACTAATGCAATGGCTATCACACTTCGCCATGTGGTATGCCTCAGTTATTTCACGTGCGCGTTGATTATGATGGCGATTGATGATTGAGGTTTGCGCAAACGAAGGCGTGCAACCGCAATCACGGCTTGCGCAGTCAAGCACGTTAAGAAGTACACCGCGTGTTCTTCCGGGGTGGTATATAGAATTCCTTGCACGTGCGGCAGTGTCTACATCGGACAGACTGCCAGATGTGTCAATATCAGGCTGCGCGAGCATGACAATTCTTTGAAGGGTGGGGTCTCATCTCACCTCGCCAGCCATTGCCGTGATTGCGGTTGCACGCCTTCGTTTGCGCAAACCTCAATCATCAATCGCCATCATAATCAACGCGCACGTGAAATAACTGAGGCATACCACATGGCGAAGTGTGATAGCCATTGCATTAGTCAGCCATCTATTTCATTATCGGAACAAGAAATCCGCTTTCATTGATCGACTGTAATCTGGCGTGGTGCAGGGTTTTTGTTTGTTTCTGCATATATATGTGTATTTTTTTCAAATAAAAATTTCAGTTGTTAGACCAGCGCCTGTCCTGTCCTCTTCTTCTCTTTGTCTTGTGTCAATTTGTGCGCTACCCAACGATGGATAAGTTCCAACTCGCCCGCCTCTCAGTTCTATTACTCACCTGGACTCAATCAGACTCAGACTCATGGCCCAATCTGAGTCTAAGTGCGTCTGAGTGAGTCGACTCATGAGTGAGTTT